>CM072927.1:92920017-92967517 GCA_036971965.1 Nyctalus aviator | reverse complement strand
AAAGCACACACACACAAGGTTGCTGAGAACCAGGTGAAGGGAAGATGGTGAATCCCCGCAGGGCACAGCGGCCCTGAGCAAGCCTTCCTCTGCTTAAACAGGAGCGAGTCCTCTGGTGGCCAGGAGGTGACACTGCAACTCCCCCTCAGAGTGGCAACACAGATAGATGCCCAAAGGGTTGCAGGCGACCGACCTTCAGCTGGGTCTGGTTTTGCCAGCCACGTCCGCAGAGGATGCAGGGCTCCTGCTCTCCCCGTGCGGGAGTGGAAACGGCCAAGAAAACCTCTCCTAAGGCGCTTCCGGGACCTGCACCCCCGCGGTCCAAGCCCACCTTACGCAGCTGATCTCTGAACGGAGGTCCCCTTGCTGGGCACATTTGAGTGTGTGCCACTGTGTACTCGTTGCATCTGCTTAGAGACAGGGGGATTCTAGAAAGGATGGCTTGGGCCCAGCTGGCACGGCTCAGTGGTTGAGCATCAACCTATGAACGTGGCGGTCACGGTTCGATGTCTCTAAGCTACCCGCCGGTGGCATTTTGTTACAGCAGCCTGAGCTGACTGAGACTGACCATGGTAAGTCCGTTACTTAGGACTTTAAAGGGACCTGAAGGTTTTGGAAGTTGGGCAGGCTTCGGGTATTGTCTAATTTAGGCGCTGAACACTGTCACTCAGCATCCACTGCTTTCCGTCTTCTGTGGGCCTTCCCCACCGCCAGCTTCATCCTAACGCCAACTCCTCTCACGGCCTCAAGAGCGCTAACAGGGTTCATCGTCTTCATTCTCATCGTAAGGAGCAGAAGGTTTCTCTTTCCCACAATCTTCAAAGAACTCCCAGGCTTCCTCTGGGCCACTCACACCACATTCCCCTTCCTGAACCAGCTCACGGCGGCAAGCGGTAGGCCGGTGTGGCTCAGTTAGTTGAGTGTCATCCTGCACACGGAAAGGCCACTGGTTCAAGTCCCAGGCAAGGCACAGGATTGCAGGTCCAATCCCCAGTTGGAGTGCATATGGGTTACAACCGATTGATGTTTTTCTCTCTCCCTGACTCCCTTCCTCTCAAAAAAAAAAAAAAAAATCAATAAAAAAAAAATTTTTTTTTTGTTAATCCTCACCTGGGGATATTTCCCCATTGATGTTTAGAGAGAGTGGGAGGGAGGGGGAGAGACAGAGAGAGAGAAACATCTATGTGAAAGAGACACATTGACTGGTTGCCTCCCACACATGCCCCAACCAGGGTCAGAGGTCAAGCCTATAACCACAGCATGAGCCCTGGAATGGAATCGAAGCCAGGAAGGAGCCTTTAGTCTGTAGCTAACTCTCCATCTGCTGAGCCAAACCACTGGGGGCCCATAAAAATATTTTAAAATAATAACTATTAGGCTAATTGCCTTCAAGCAGTAAGGTCCACTTCCGGATCTGGGGGCAGGGCCACCAAACCCGTGCCAGGACACTGGGGTCCCTCGGGGAAGCAGGAAGGCGAAGGGGTGCCAGGAGCCCCCAGGAATCCTCAGCGCAGTGCGTCTCCCGACATGTCAAGCCGTCCCAGGTGGCCCTGCTCTGTCTCCACCCGGGATCCGTCCGGGGCCGCAGACAAGTTCATGGTTTGTATGAGACACAGTGAACCCTGCCGTGACTTTGGAATGTCTCTTGTAGAAATGAGAGGCGAGCAGGCTGAGCATGCAATTAAGGACTGGATTTCCCTGTAAACACACAAACACAGATACACGCAGAACAGGGCACGGCGCTGTGTCCTCGCACAGACCCGCCCCCACCCGCCTGTCCTGTGCGGGAGGACCGCAGGTCAGAGAAGGCACCTGGTGAGGGAGGGAGAGGATGCACAGACACTGGAGCCGGTCCTGGCGGTGGCTCCGCCCCCCGCACAGCCTGGGCTGCCTTCCTGTCAGTGCGCAGCTCTGTACCAGCCAGGCATCAATGCCGAGGGGTCTTGCTCTCCTTACGCCGAATCTCTCTCCGTCTTTCCACGATTAACAGAAACTGAATGCTGGGGGAATCTTGACTCCGCCCCAGTGTTCCAGGCCCCAAGTTGCTTTCCCATCTCAAGATGGTTAAAGGATCCTGAAAAGCTTCCTTGTCTACCACCAGCTCTGCCGGGAGCATGAGATTCCCACAGCGGCCAGGCCTTTGCACTGCGGGTCTTGAAATGGCGAGACAGTCATCCCTCGGGTACTGAGCAGCAGCCTTCGGCTCCCAGGCTGCTGGGGCTCAGGGGCGAGGCCTGGTGCGCACACTTCACCGGGAAGGAGAGAGAGCTCCACACAAAGAGCAGACTCAGGGAGGACCTGTAAGGCCAGGAAGCAGGTCAAATTTCCCACGCCCCAGCTGTGCTTCTCTTATCAAACAATGGAAGGCAGCCTGGGTTAGGGTTAGGTTAATTAGGGTTAATTAGGGTTGCAGTTAGGCTGTGATTAGAGTCTAATAATCCTGTACCCAGACTTCAGCTCTGCCTCTAACTAACTGTGTGATCTTGGGCAAGTCTCTTCACCTCTTAATTCTCAAAAAGATAATAATAAGACTTTGGAGGATAACATTATAATAACATAACATAACATAACATAACATAACATAACATAACATAACATAACATATATAGATAAAAGCCTAAGCAACCTTTCAACCATTCAACTGGTAGACCGGTTGCTATGACGCCCACTGACCACCAGAGGACAGACGCTTAATGCAGGAGCTGCCCCCTGGTGGTCAGTGCGCTCCCATAGCAGGAGCGCCGTTAGCTGACTGACAGGTGCCAGACGCAGGGCTCACAGCTGGCGGCACAGCCCGGAGACCCCACAGAGCGGCAGCAGGCCTACCGGGTGGCCGCAGGCGCAGTGGGGCCAGGATGAGCAGGAGCAGCAGGCAGCGTTGAACTATGAGGGTCCACCCACACCCCAACAAGCAACTCCTGGGAGACCATAGCTTAACGCAGTTCTGACTCTCTGCCCGGAGACAGCGCCAGAGCCCACAGGCTGAGGGCTCAGTCCTACAAGGCCGCCCCCAATCTCTGGAGACTCTGTGGCAAGCCAGGTGGCCCCCGTGCCCTGAGCACTGGCCGCAGATTGACTGCAATTCATTTGTTAGCGTGGCTCACAGAACTCAGGAGAAACAGGGTGTGTACTGGGTCACTGGGCCATCATAAAGGGTGCCACTCGGGAACAGCTGAAGGAACAGGTGCAGAGACAAGGCATGGGGGAGGGGCGGGAGCTCCCACGCCCTCCAGGTGCCCGCCGCCACCAGATCTCCACTTTGCTGACCCAGGAGCTCTCCAAGCCTCTCCAGTCCTCCCGGGGTTCTGCGGAGGTTTCATCACATGGGCGTGGGTCATGAGATTACTGGTTATCAGCAATCGATTCGACCTCAAGCCCCTACCCCCTCTGATCACCTGGCCAGGAGGCCCCATCCTTAGATGCTGCCCAAGGCACCTGTTCACAGGACAAAGCACACCCCTATCACTGTCCACACGCAAGGAATCCCAAGGGTTTTGGCGCTGCGAGCCAGGAACATTGGAAGAAGACCAAATCCTGCATATACAGTAAATATGCTTTAGTCATCTAAGTGACTGAATACTATCCTATATAATTAATAGGTAACGTGCAAATTGATCAAACGACAGAACGACCGGAATGCCCTCAGCCCTTCCCCCCGAGCAGGCACCCCCACCCAGATCAGGGGTGAAGCCACCAGGAAACCATTCATGGACCCTCCCTCCATTGGGCGGGCCAGCTGGACCCCACTAGTGCATGAATTTGTGCACTGGGCCTCTCGTTTCCTATACATCACAGTACTGCAATGCTACGACATGATAAACCTGGAAAACTTCATGTTAAATGAAATAAGCCAGATACAAAAGGACCAATATTGCATGATCCCACTTACATGGGGAACCTAGAAAAGGCCAGCTCACAGAAGCAGGAAGTAGAACAGAGGTTACCGGGGCTGGGAGAGGCAGGAAGGGGAGTCGCGTTTGAAGGGCACAGGAGGTTTTGTCTGGGATAATGAAAAGGGTCAGTACAGATACTGGCGATGCTACACAACCTTGTGAATGTATTGAATGCCACCGAGTTGTGTAGTTACAAATTAATAAAATGGTAAATATACATTGAGTGGCCAGATTATGATGATCTCTGAACGTATAATAATCTGGCTACTCAGTGTATATCCTATATAATAAAAGGCTAATCTGCAAATTGTCCCCTCGACCTGGATTTTGACCAGCAGGCAGGCTGACCAACCGCCCATGTCCCCTCCCCACTGGTCAGGCTGGCTGGACCCACCCATGCACGAATTCATACACCGGGCCTCTAATATACTGAGTGGCCAGATTGCTATGCATTCAGAGAGCATATTAATCTGGCCACTCAGGGTATATTGTACCACACACAAAAAGGATTGTTACTCTTCAAGGAAGCACCCGTCTCTGCTCAGCCAGGAAGTCCAATTCTGCATCCCGCAGGGGGCGCTATGCGGCTGGCCTCTCTTTACCTGGCTGGGTAATGTGGGGCCAGTGTCCTTCCTGAGTTTGTGCTGGTGACCAGGTGCCTGCAGAAAACACCCCAGCAACCCTGTCTATAAAAAGCAACTAGCTCAGAAGGTGTGGCTGGAACCTCCCAAATCGAATGGTGAATTCAGTGCCGCCTGGCACCGGGGAGCGTCCCCTCCACCCTTCCTCCTCGGGGCAGAATAAACAGAGGCGGCCATGACGCGGACTTTCCGCCTCTGCTCCGTGCGTGCTGCCCGCCCGCCCGCCAGGTGGGCCAGGACAGCGTGTCTGTGACAAAGGTCCCTCGTTACACTCGGGAACATCAACAACCTTCGGATGGCGGTGGGCACCCGGCCGCAGACCGTGGGTGTCAGGAATTAAAGCATCCTTTGAGGTCATCTCACCAAATCTCCCCATTTTTCCCAAAGAAAAAAAAAACAAAACAGGGAGTGGTGCGGATCATTGATTTTCAGAGTTCAATAGCCCTGGACCCGAACATGACCTTGACACCTTCTAGTGAGGTGGTCTCGAACAAGGCAAGCTATTGCGTGGGTCCAAGGTTCGTTCCCCCGTAAAATGGAGGTAATAATATGTGTGGTGAGAATTAGACACGATTAACTCGTAAGTGTTGAGAGCCTGGTACGTGCCTCTCACTGTGGGAGGTCCCCTCTTCTTCGCCCTCCCCCTCCACCTTCCTCTTCCTCTCACCACCACCACTACCACCATCATCTTCATCTTCATCATCAATGTCAGGAAGCCAAAGCCAGGGGGATGAAGGCTTGTCGCGAAGCAGAGGCTCCCACACTGGTGGGTTTTTCCATGGCATCGCCCTGAGACGCACCACTGCCCGGGCCTAACACTTCACAGCGCTTCACGAAAAACACTTGAAATTATATGGCTTTTCCATGTTTCCAAACGAGAAGGCCAGCTCCAGGTCCAAGAGAAACAAACCGTCCAGAGGTAAGATCCTGGCACCGAGCGTGGCGAGGCTCTGCTCCCGCCCTGCACGTCGGTCCCGAATTCTCCAGGGGAATGACGGGGGGCCGGGGCCGGGCCAGGAGCTCGCCTGGAGGCCCGGGCACAGGAGACCCGCCCCGACTTCTGCTCAGAAAGCCAACGCCTAGAGGAGAGTTCCGGCCCATGTGCAGGCATGGACGGATGGAGCAATCGCAAGGACAGTTATTGAGCGCCTCGGATGTGCCAGGCACCGTTTTAAAGACCTTACATCTATGACTTTCTTTAACCCTCAGCCCTAGGAGGTCGGCAAAATTATCACCCACGTGAATGAGAAAGAGGAGCCCAAGGGGCCTGCACCAGCCCACTCCCCAAGGATGCTTTGTCCCATGTCACTGGGAGGGCCGGCCACACCAGGACAGCCACGTGGCTCCCAGATCCCCGGTGTCACGTCTGCCCGAGTTCTCTTTCCTCGTGAGAGGCCCCTCCCCCCGCCCCCCACCTCTGCTCGCCGTGACCCTGCTCATCCTTCAGGCTCAGCAGGCATGCTCTCCTCTCAGACTTCCCCGCCATCACCCTCCACTCCGCTCTCCGGCTCACTCTCCTGGAACCGTGGGCGGCAAACCGCGGCTCTCGAGCCACATGTGGCCCTTTGGCCCCTTGCGTGTGGCTCTTCCACAAAAATACCACAGCCCGGGCGAGTCTATGTTGAAGATGTGGCGTTAGAAGAAGTTGAGGTTTAAAAAATTTGGCTCTCAAGAGAAATGTCAATCTTTGTCCTGCTGATATTTGGCTCTGTTGACTCATGAGTTTGCCGACCACTGTAAGCTCAGCCCTTGCCATATTGTATTACAGGTCAGCGTGTGTGTGTGTGTGTGTGTGTACTTCTACACCAGGACTCCAGCCCAACCTGGGCCAGAATCCGGCTTCATTTGACCTTATAGATTGCTCAGTGTACATAAAAGATGGTCAACAAAGATTGTCTGGAGTTTTGTTAACGCCCTGGGGCACACAGAAACCAGGACACAGCCCAGACGCGCTCACGGGGACCTGAAGGACGTTCTCACCAAAGCTACTGACCGTCACAGTGTGCACAAGGACACAGTCTCCAGCGACGGGGTCACTGAGCAGTGGACAGAGACCCCCACGCAGGGTCGCTCCCTCCAGCCTTGCTGGTGATGGGAAAACGGAAGGGACGGACGGGCTGACGAGGAGGGCTGGCTCAAGGCATCTCAGCAAAGAGGCCGCGGTGTGTGGACCCAAAACAAAGCGCTGTCCCTTTAAAAATGATTGCGTACGAGCTCAGCATACAGACATGGGAAGCTGTGTGGGATGTTTTCCTGAACTAAAAGGCAGGTTACAAAACCGCTCCCTAATATTGCCTCATTGCGGTAAACGTCCATCACTACACGCTTCACACACGTGCTTGGGAGGGTTTGAAGGCATGGACCAGAATTCACTGTGATTGTCTCTGGGTGACGATTATTTGGGGGATAAAATTTCACTTTCTTTCTATGCGTTGACGTATTCATTAAGCTCTCTACTTTGAGAATGCATTGTCTATATAATCAGGAAAATAAAAGACAGTAAATGTATTTTTATTTGTGGGAGAAATGTATATGACCTCAAAGGAGATTTTATCAATTCACAGGTGACGGGGCTGCAGACTGCTTCCTGAAGGGAGGGAAGGACCCTTACATTGGAGGGCGCTGTCCCCATCCGGGGGTCTTAACTTACCCATCTGGGAAATGGGCGCGATGCTGCTGCTCTGCCCCTCCCAGGGCTGTGGCTGGAGCTGAGGGGTAGACACGCGTTGGGAAAATAAAAGATACCAAATAAACACAAAACACAGGTAATCATATAATCATGGCTGAGTAAGAATTTCCGATACACTGAGGAAGGCATGTTCTCAAGGTGCGACCTAAAATCCCGCCGGGGACCGGGCTGGCCAGAGAGCAGTGAGCAGGGCCTCCGAGTCCAGGACAGCGATCCCGCCAGAGAAGCCTGGAGTCGGGCTGGCATGTGAACCCCCTCAACTTTTAAATGTTGGCATCTTGCGTTTACCATTTCGAACATTATGCTACTACTGTGCCGCTGGTATGAAACAACCCAAAACCCACATTTGCAGTTGCTGGTATGTATGGCTTTAAAAACGCACAGAAAAATCCAGGTTTAACTAGCTCATCTCCAGTCCGCTGACACAGCCACATTCACCATCCCAAGACTGACGGACCTAAAGAGAGCCAATGATGCGCAGTCCAACTTGAGAGTGAGATATTTTATTGCGTTCTTATTCTAATGGAAAGCTTTCAGATGGCATAAGTAATTTGTTATGAGCCAGAACATGTGACTCACAAAAGTACCCCATGAATCCTAATTATGCCAAGTGACAGAATTCCAAATACCTGTGTTCATATTTGCGTTTGCATATGTGTGCATACATTTATTGACAGACTAGAAACCCGGTGCACGAAAATTCATGCACTGCCGGGGTGGCAGGTGTCCCCTCAGCCTGGCCTGTGGCCTCTCGCAGTCTGGCAGCCCTCGGGGATGTCCAGCAGACATCCTTAGCGCTGTCAGAGAGGCGGGAGAAGCTCCTGCCCCTGCCACAGCCCTCGCCAGCCCTGACCCAGCTTCTGGCTGAGTGGCACTCCCCCTGTGAGAGCACACTGACCACCAGGGGGCAGCTCCTGCGTTGAGTGTCTGCCCCTGGCGGTCAGTGCAGGTCACAGCTACCGGTCATTCCGCTGTTCGGTTGATTTGCGTATTATCCTGCTATTACATAGGATGTGTATGGTCAAAGACACCTACACAGGAGTATGTTTTCAAGCCGAAGAAATCACATGAGTCCTTTAGAAATCGCTCTAAAAATATTTGCAAATGACTTATCTGATAAGGAGTTAATATCCAAAATACATAAAGAATTTATACAAGTAAATATTTTTAAAAACACACACACACACACAACCACAATCTGAATAAAAAGTGGGCAGAGGACCTGAAGCCTGACCCAAGGACAGGTGTTTCTCAAAGTGCTGCCCGTAGGAACCCCGCAGGCGCCATCTGTCTGCAGGGAGCTCGGAGGGAGGGCTGCTCGGGGTACAGAGCCCGCCCCCCTCTGTGTGAGGAAGGGGGAGAATCAGCGCCTGTATCTGACTTGTATTTGAATAAAGAAACTCTGCAAGGATGGACACACCGCGTACATGCGTGCCGGTGGTCAGTTACAGGAGGTGGGGGAGCAGAGACGGGAATGGGGGTGAGGCTCAGCACTGCAAACCTGTCTATTGTCACCACCTAACCATGTGAAAGCATCACCAGCTTTTTCAAATGTAAATTAAATTCAAAATAAAACCTAAGAATTAACCACAGGAAAAAAGACTGGAAGGAAACAGTCTAAATGATAACAGTAGCTATCTTCGGATGGGGAGCCTTTGCGTGACTTTTTATTCTTTGAAATTACTATCCAAACTTCCTAAATGCACACACATGGTTTTTCACAATGAAAAGAACATAATCTTTAACAAACAAACAAACAAAACAAAAAAAAACCCTGGTCTGGGTAAAATATGTTCTGTATTGTGATTTCCGCTTTTGAGAGGCATCAGTCACATGACGTGCAGCAGGCGTCGTAGTTTTGACGGTGTATCAAGTCACTCCTCATTCCCTGCAAGTCCAGGGGCCCTGCAGGCGCCGCCCTGGGGCCGCCGGGGCCAGGCCACGGCTGGGCGCTGACCCTCAAACACGCCTGGTGAACGGCAGCAGCACGGAAACCATCCCACAGGCCCGGCTTTGCGAGAGAAGGTGCTTTCTGACTCCCATGCTGCGTCCTTGCAGAGAGGCCCGTGTGGGGGCCGAACAGGTCGGTGCACTTAGAGGAAGACCCGGTCTGACAGGCGGGGCCTCCGGGTGTCCTCTGCAGCAGGAGGAGGGGAAAGAAGGGGGGGCTGAGGTCGCAGAGAGATGCGGACTAGGCGGAGGGGGTCCTCCTCCCCTGGTCTCTGAAGGACCCGACCCCACCCCTCTCGGCCCTCGACCACACCGTTAGGGAGGGTCCGGCAAGCAAAGAGAACGCCAGGACACACGGAGGGGCAGGGAACTGCGATGGGCCCTCGGGTGTCCCCCCAAATTCACATGTCCGAGTCCCCACGCCCAGCACCTCCCGCTGTCACACAGATTTAAAGAGAGGATTGTGTTCAAACGAGGTCAGCAGGGCAGGCCCTCACCCCATCCGACTGATGCTCTATGATTAGAGGGACCGTGGCCAGGGAGAGGTGTGTGTGAACAGAGGGACGGCCCTGGAGGACACGTGGAGAAGGCTGCCCCCTGCAAGCCACGGAGCGATGAGCCCTGCGGACGCCGTGACCTTGGCCTTCCAGCCCCCAGGGCGGTGAGAAAAGGTGTTAGGGTGGTCTAGGCCACGTTATGGCAGCCCTAGCAAATGCACACAGAAACCTTCTCCAAGAATGTTCCAGAGCAACGGAGAGAGGTCGGCCAAGCAAAACCGAGATGCCACCTGGCACAGTGAGGCACTCGGAGGGGCACGAGTGTCCACGGACCCACAGAGGCCCACAGGGTGGGACCCAGGAGCCTCCCCGCCCAGGAGAGTGGAGTGGTCTCTCACTGGTGGGTGCTGGTGCCACCCTCAGGCAGGCTGAGCAGCCCCCCTCCCGCGGGACCCGCTCAGGGCCTCAGAGCCAGGCCGATCGGCACCCCTCCAGCCGGATCAGCCCATAGGACGCTGCGGCAAGCGTCCAGCACCCGACCCCGGGGCTACCGAGTACCCGCGCCCCAGAGGCCCCCGGAGAAAGGGAAAGGCGGGAGAAGAGGAGGAGCTCCGAGCATTTCCCCCCCAAAGAGACCGTCTTCCCGAGCAGCAGTTAAACCACCTTTAGAGGGCGCGGTTGGGGCCTTCCCACCATATTTCTCTTGCTCCCCTCCATTCTTGTGGGTTCCTTTCCAACCGGACCGCGGTGTGACCGGTGGTGAAAAGCCGTCCGGAAGTGGGACGGCACCGAGAAATGACCTCAGCTGAGTGCGCGCCATGAGTGAGCGGGAGGCACCGGGCGGAGAGGCTGGGCCGTCCTGAAGCCCGTTCAGCTGGCAGGAGCTCCGGAGCCCAAGGGGGCCGAGCTGCGGGAGCCCCCCTGGGAGGTGGCACGGCCCCAGCGGCCTCATTACGGAGGTTCTGGTCGGCCTCCCAGCCTGAGCTCCCCGGACCAGCCTGGGGGCCTTCCTGCTTTTCCGAAGCCAAAGGAGCAGATGTTCTCCTGGGGACAAGCTCGCCACCCAAACAAACGGAGGCAGGAGGGATGGAAACACACCGCATCACCTGCCCGTAGCCGTGGCCGTGGCCATTGCTGTGGCTGTGGCCGTGGCTGTGGCCGTGGCCGTGGGGGGGGACACGGGCTGGCGGGAGCACCGGCCAGTGTGAGGGATGGTCTGTGGGTGCCTTGTCTCATGCGGTGACTCCCCTAAAGGACATGCATAAATTTACTCTCAGTGTCGGGGAGCTTAGCAGGGTCGGCGCGCAGTCACTCAGACAGTTGCTCCGCGTTAAGACGCACCCCCCAGGGCGTCTATAAATGATTGTCTGGCTTCGTTGACCTAACCAACGGCTCGCTCTAGCTCTCTCTCTCCTTTCAAAAGCCTCTCTAAAAACGATTTCATAAACAACCGGAGGAATTTCCCATTAATATGAAAGTGTGTCTGGGTCGGTCATTTTAATAGAACTTTCCAGAGGGAACAAGCAGTCCTCCCGTCTTGTCCCCGTTCCCTTTTCTGAGCAAGACACTTGGCAGCCCAGCCGCGCGAGGACCAGTCACAGCTTCCCCGCCCCACTGCCCCCACCCACCCCACCGTGTCCATCCCTTTCCCGGCGTGGGCCCAACGGAGGGACGTGGCCAGGCGGTAGACAGCAGCAGCCTGAGCCGCTCAGTGTTTCTACTCTGACCTCAGAGCTCCAGAATGTTCCTTTTCGGCCCCGCCCATCTAGGATGGAGAGGTAGGGTGAGTTATGGCTGCGTCCCTCTAGTTCCGTGGTCGGCAAACCACCTAACCCTTGCGTGTGGCTCTTCCACAAAATACCGCGGCCTGGGCGAGTCTATGTGGAAGAAGTGGCGTTAGAAGAAGTTTCAGTTTAAAAAATGTGGCTCTCCAAAGAAATGTCCATCGTTGTCCTGTTGATACTGGGCTCTGTGGACCAATGCATTTGCCGACCACTGGCCTAGTTGACATAACAGAACTGCCCCCTGCAGATGACAGTGGCCTCAGAGGACAGAAATCCGTTTCTCTCTTACATCTAAGCGGTCTAGAGATCACAGCTGAGGGTGGGTGTGCTGGCTCCATGTGGTGTCACCTTGTGTTTTTTAACAAAAAATACCCTATGCGAAACCAATCCAATCATCATTTTCAAGGAGTCAATCAGGAAACAAACATTTTAAATCCACAAGAACCAAAGACACATCAAATAAGATCGCATCAACTGTTCCAGAGAACCTCTCAATCCATCTTCTCTGCCTTTTTCTTTTTCTTTTTTCTGAAAGCGCAGAGTCTGAGTCCATACAGATGAGGTCATTGTGTTGCAAACCGTGCTGGACCGGGACAGCATTCTAAAGCCACGGCCTGCCCTCCCGCACGGAGAAGGAGCACCGCAGTGGCCTTGCTGGGCTGGAGCGGAAGCAGGTTCCGCAGGGTCCGGGACCGGGTGGCGCGGTTCCGCACCGCACTGCGAGGTGCAGGAGGAGATTCCGATTTTCAGAGGAAAAGGAGGAGGTTGTTGCTTGAAGAGAAAATGCTATTCGCAAGCTGCAGGGTATGATACGCGGTGCTAAAGAGAGTGAAATGGCAGAGAGAAAACTAGAGCGCCTTCGTGCTCTGTGCAGCTCCCTGGGGCTAGAACTCAACACTCACACTCATACTCACACACACTCACACACACACTCACACACACTCATACACACACTCACACACACACACACACACACACTCACACACACTCACACACACACACTCATACACACACACACACACTCATACACACACACACTCTCTCACACACACACACTCACACACACTCATACACACACACTCATATACACACACACTCTCTCACACACACACACTCACACATACACTCACACTCACACTCACACTCACACTCACACATACACACACACACTCACTCACACACACACACTCACACATACACTCACACTCACACATACACACACACACTCACTCACACACACACACACACACACCTGGAGCATAGCTGCTGCTCAGTAAATGCCGGCCGAATGACAGTGCCCGTGAATCTCACGAGGCTTCTCTCCCAGCTCTGATTGGACTGCCCGTCCTCCACCAGAAACAGGGTCCCCTCCACGGAGGCCACAGGGCACACGCCGGCTCTGTCGGGGGCAGCCAGACACAGGAGAAAGGCGGAGCAGGACCCTCCGGCTGGATCCACGCCGGCCTCCTCTCCGCCCGTCTCCCCGGCGGCGCCCCCCCAGCAGTCCCAGAGGGGCTGGTGACCCGTGGCGGGCTCCTGGTCGGACACCCGCACCCACGCGCTGGAAGGCCGTCTGGTGGTTTCCTCCAGTCCCCTGGGCGGGGCGCTGCCGTCCCTCGGACGTGCGTTTCCACTGTCGGCACAGCAGAGCCGCCGCGTCTCCTCCCACTGTGCCACCCAGGCTTCCCTGGGGCCGGATGCCCGCCCACGGGGACCGCTGGCCTCCACGGAGACGGTCCCACTTCTCACGCACGCGTTTGGACGGCAGGAGGGGATTGTAAGAGACATTCCCCGCACTGGCCTTCAACTGCCCTGGGGATCCCCCGTTGTCCTTATATTCCCCACCCGCTGCCCAGGCTGGGAGCACAGTCCCCTCGCCGGGGGACGGTCTGCAGCTCACCCTCCGCATGCGGGACTCTCGCAGCAGGGGCGCTGTTTTCCCGGAGGGACCTGCCCCGTGGCAGCTATCGGGGACCGTTCCTGAGGGGGCTTTTGTGCACAAGGTGGGCTCCAGGAGGTCTCTGGGGGCCCCGGAAGGAAGTCTGTCCCATGGGAGGTGCTAAGACGAGAGAGCCAGGCGATGTTTGCTGGACGGGGTCGCGCCCGTGCGTGAAGGGCTGGAGGCCTGAGCAATGCGATCGGGGAAAGGACAGAGGGGCTCTGTGGCCAGACCTGGGGAGGGCCCTAACATCGGGCCGACGCCGGCCTCAGAAACGCCGGTGAAACCTCGTCCCACGCCCGGACGCTCGCAGTTAATGATCGACCCGCTAGGTGAGCAGCGACCGTGGAGTGTAAACTGTCTCAAAGCCACTTTCCTGAAAGAATAGGGTGTGTTCGCTCAGACGTGGCGTCTAACATAATTATACCAACAAACAGAAACATACCCGTGTATGGGAACAAGCTGGCGGTTGCCGAAAGGGAGGGGCCTGGGAGGATGGGTGAGAGGGGCGGAATGAAACACTAAAATAATTTCTAAAAACCGCTTCACGGAAAGAATGTTCTTTGTCAGACACACGATGCTGGCCGTGCTGGGCTGGAACTCGGGCTTACGCGGTTCACACAGAGATTTATTAACGCTCCGACGGCTTTGTGTATATTCGTGTGCGCCTGCTCCCGCCTGCTTTGCATAGGGTCGGCCCGGAATGTATGTCTGCCGCAGGAAGAGATAAATGGACCTCGGCCTTTGGAAGGCAAACCATTCCAAACATTTGGCCGCGAAACTAGGGAACACGCTGGAGGTCCGATAGGAGAGGAGATGGATCCGCTCTCCGAGGACCTGAGGGATCCCAGCTGGAAACCGCCCACAAGAAGACCAGGAAAGCATACGTAAGCCGCAGAGGAAAAGACGCTTACGAAAGTAGGGACGGTGTTCATGTCCTCCGAGCCCAGACCCAGGAGGGCCCAGCACCGTCGGGTCTGCCGCTGAGCCTCCTGCATCTGCTCCACAGACAGCCGGTCGGCCCTCCCCTGGCACGCCACGCCAGGCCCAGGGGCGCGAGTCGGTAGTCGGGGCTGGGTTTCTCTTGGCCCAGGTCTCATCACCTCTCAGGGAGAGACCCCACAGCCAGAGAGGATGCATGGAGCACGGGTCCATCCACACTCCCCCGAGAGCTGGGGTTCCCCCCCCACCAGGGCGGCAGGTCAGGAGGGCAGGAGGGCAGGGGTCGCCGCCCAGAGTACAAGCCTCACTGGCCACCTCGGACCAAACTGGACCCGTTTCAACTGCCCATCCTTCCCCCGAAGCCAGACCTGCCTGCACCAGGCATCTCCTCCACGGGCCTCGCCCCACAGGGCCTGCTGCTCAGCTCGGGCTCCGAGCCGCCTGCTCCCTCGCCCCTGAGCTTAAGGCCTGCAGTCCACCTGCCCCACCCCCTAGTGGACAGAGGAGAGCCCTGCACCGCCCAGCCCAGCCCAGCCCCGCTCCTGCCAGCACAGGCAGCCCTCCCCCGCAGGGCACAGAGGGCACAGCGGGCACTGCAGGAAGGAGAGGGCCCCAGGCACCCCAATCGCTGCCTGGTGCCCTCTGAAGGTCCCTCATGGCCTTGGCCCCAAGCTTCTCTGGCCCACCCAGGCCCGGCGGGTCTCGGACTGAGAGAGGTCAGACACGTGGGTGAGAACGGAGAGTGTCCGCGCTCTCGCTCTCCCCGGGAGGACAGGAACGTAAGGAAATGGACAAGAACGTAAGGAAATGCCACGTTTCTCCATTCCTCCGGGCGGTGGGCGTTGGTGCCCAGTGACTCACTCTCTCGAGTTTCAGGAGCGGGGACGGGGACCGGGACAAGACGCAGCCTGTCCCCCGGAAGGAGAGGCCCGGGAGAACATTCCAGGCCTCCGCCGCTCGCCTGTTCCTCCCCCCTCGGCACCAGCAGGGCAGCAGGGCACACAGGGACGTACGCCCGGACGTGGCTCTCGGCTCCCTGAGGCCGCTGAGAAGGCCGATGTGGGGGCAGTCCAGCGCTCCATGTCTGACTGAGCCGTGAAGAAGGAGCGGGAACCCCCTCCGTGGGGGGCTTTTTAGCGCCCCCCTTCCCTCCGCCAATCTCCGAGGCCCAGCACGCCGGGCAGGCCCCGCCGAGAGGCGGCCGCTCGCTGCTCTGCCCCGAGGCCTGAGGATGGTGCTGCTCTGGGCACCGCCTCCTCGTGGCTCCTCCGGGGCCCCCTCTCCTGCTCCCGTTACCGGTGAATGACTGCACCCCAGTGACCTCGTGAGCGTGCGTTCTCTCCCCTCACACGGCAGGTGGGTTTCTGTCTCCCGAATGGGGAGTGAAGTCACGTTTGCCGTTAAAAGGGTTCAGCCAAAATGAAAAAATAAAGGCACACAGGTCACATACATGGAACTCTAACTCACACCCAGGTACGCAGGCGTGTATGTCTGATAACAGGGCAGCGGGAAGGAGGTGGAAAACAAGGACTCCCGGATCCTGCTGGCCGGGCTCCGGGTCGGTGGAGCCGCGGTGGGGACGGAATCCCCGGTATCCAATGACATCTGGATGCCCGCCCTACGAGACACTGCCTACAGGATGGCACCAAGAGCCTGAACACGAAGATTCATGAAGAGTTACCCCAGGAACAGCCCGGAGACCCAGCCACGGAGCCACAGACACACTGGGGTGTGGCCTTCCTGTGGTGCCAGCGGCGGCTCAGAGAACGAGGGAGGCAGAAGCAGGGAGACCCGTGGCGAGGACCAGCCAGCCTGCAGGCCTCGGTCCACAGCACCAGGCCCGAGAGAAGAACCGGGGTCCTTGGAGGAAGGCAGATGCAGGGCTGAGGCGGGGACGGGACGAGCTCGGAGCATCGTCTCACAAGCGATGGGCACAGGTCACAAGGACACAGGAAGGGCGTCCGCTGGCCACCGCCGGGAGAGTTTGAAGGCCAAGGTAACTGAGGAGAGTAATAAACCATAAACCACTGAACCATCAGAACTGCTGAGTCCATAATAACTGTTAGTGACCACACCCATCGGGGAGAAGGGGAACCCTTGCTTCCAGCGGGTGTCCAGCCCGCTGTCCCCCTGGTCGCAGCTGGCAAATCAGCGTTTGCAGCCACGTCATAAAGATGGGCTCAGGCAAACGCCTCCGGTGCTGCTGGGACGGGTGGGAATGCTGGGGAGGAGCAGGTATTCGCGCCGTCCGACACGCTTTCCCAAGGGTGCGTACTCATTGCAAGGGGAAAACATACACAAACCAGACCACACCTCGGCCGGTGATGGCAGTGAGCACCACCCCTGAGGGCGGCTGGGCAAGTGCCCCAATCTGCTCATCCATCTACCAATGAGAGGACATCAGAAACCCCAGATGAGACAGAGTCCATCGTATACATTGATAGCATCCTTCAAAGAATGCCATCCTCCTAAAACACAGAAAATGACTGTGAAAAATACTCCGTAGGAGTAGACAAACAAAAGATCTGACCCGAGACCGGCTCCCAGATTGGAGGGGAGATAACACGAAGGATGCTCTTCCGTTAATTGGCAGAAATGGAACCCCGGTGGCGGACTGAACGTAGAGACGTTGACAGCCGCCACGACTATCGAGAGAATGTGTTTACTTTGAGGAGATATGCAGGGAAATACTTAGGACATGAACCACAGCGTTCACCCTCCAAGGACCCGGAAAAGAAAATGACAGTATCGTAATAAAGTTATATTACATACAATGCGTGTATGTACACACGTTAGATACGGACACAACAAACACGCCCATGTAGCAAACCGGGCAAAATAATAAGTCTGGAGAAAGGGTCGTTGAAGGTTCTTCGAACCTTTCTTATTCTTGCAGCTTTCCCGTTTCAAAATAAGAAGTTACTGCGTCAGAAGAAAACGCTGGGAGCGAACGGTGTGGCTTTACACACGGGCATAGGAGAGCTCCGAAGACACCGCTGAGAGACAGAGAACGGCCACGGATGGGCCACGGGTAGGCCACGGATAACCCACTCCGGCGACCTCTCCCACGGCGCCTCCTGTGTCCACAGTGACACCCACGCACGGGCCACGCGGTCTGCCTGTGGGGAGAGGAGAGGGCGCCGGGGCAGCAATGCGGAGTCCCGCGGCTCCTTGGCCGTCTGTGCACGTGGTGTGAGTATTGAGGAACTGCTCCCCCAAGAAGAAGAACACACTCAGGGCGGCAGTCCCTTCCTCTCGATGCCCGTCCGTGCCCAGGCCCGCGGCTCCGGCTCTCTGACGTGGCATTTTTAAAAAGTCCCGATTCTTTCCAAAAATCGGGACTCTACAAACGCCGTGGGAAGAGGGACAAATTGTTAAAAATTGGGACTGTCCCGCCAGAAGCCGGACGTCTGGTCACTTTAGGTTTGGGACATCTGGCCAGACAGTGGCAGCCACTCGGGGTGGCTGGGAAAAACCCTGGGCTCAGAGGGAGACAGAGCTGATCCCCACCCCGCCTCCACCTGACACCGGACAAGGGGCAGCCCGCTCCGAATCTCAGTTCCCTCGCCTTGGGGAGGGGGGACAGCCATAGGGAGCGGCAAACGGGTGATGCTAATTCTGACCACCTGACCCGGAAGGAGGGTCCCCTGTCCCACAGTCTCCGGTCCCACCGCGCCCCCGCCTCCCGGAACGCTCTGTACGGAGCACCTCACACGCGCCAGGCGGCGGGAGGTGACCCTTGCCACAGAAAGCCCGGGGCCGCGTGTCCGCCTGCAGGAGGCCCCGGGTTGCTTTGGAATTGTCACGTCGTACGCAAACACGGCCTCTGTCACCCTGCAGAGACCTGTCCGGGCCCAGAGGTGGCCGGGACCCACGTGCCCTGAGCAATGGGGTGAGAGGGCACTGGGCCGCGGCTCAGGGCCAGGGGAGCCTCGGAGGAACAGGTGTTATTTTAAACCCAGGCCCTGGTCAAATAGCGTCTGGGAAACGCAAAGCAGGCCACACTAGGCAGGCATATTGGCTGCGGGGTTTAGCGCCTCCTTTAACATGCTAACACACCCCGTGACTGTCCCACAGACCATCCCGTTTGCATATACTCCAGCCTCAGGGCCTGGTCCCCCCGAAAATGCTTTGGATGGAAAATGCAGCTCGAAGCTGTCTCCCCGGGTCAGGGTCAGGGCTGGTGAGAACAGCACTTGGCGGAAATTCAACACTAGAACTTGCTCCCCAGCCCTCGGGGGCGGGGGAGAAGGAATCTCCGAGCGTGAGGGTCACTCTCCAGTCCCCTGGCTCCCCCTCCCCCCCTTTGCCCTGTGGCCCGGGGCACATCCACAGAGAACCCTGAGAAAAACCCCGGTGGTGACCCCAGACTGGAAAGACGGCCCAAGGCCCTCACCCAGGTCCTTCCAGCTTCGCCCGGCCGGGCCCTGCATTCGTTCAGCGCTGCATCCGCGGTGGGACCAACGGCTGGAGTCGCCGGGACCCCTCCGGGGCCGCCTGGAGGGCCACAGGGGGAAGCGCGCCTCCGCCCCCCTGACTGCAGCACCCAGCCGATGTCCCCTCGGGCCAGGCTGAGGAGACCAAGAGCCACTCCCGTGTGGTGATGGCCTCAGGAGCAGGCCTGGGGGGCCTCGTCCCAGTGAGGAAATCTGTCCTTTCAGCTCCTGGTAGCCACGCCCCCTTTGGGGGGTAACCACACACTTAGGGGGCATTTTATGCCCCGCCTCTCCCTCCCGCGGGCCCCCCTGCACACAGCCCCGGCGGGCCTGGTGGGCGCTCAGCCCTGGGCCGGGGGGAGCCGCTCCATCCAGGGGACACTGCCCCTGGCGCCCTCGGCTCTCAGGCCCAAGGATCGGGTACCGGCCCCAAACAGGTCCGCTGGGCCCTGTTTCACGCAGGAACCTGGAACCTGGAGCAGCTCAAGGCCAAAGAAGGCAGCGAGCTGTGCTCGGCGGGAAGGCTCCGAGAATGGCCTTCCGGACCCGCCACCAGATCCCCGCCCGTCCCCTCCTCTGACCCCGGCGTGCGCTCCATGCCCCGAGAAATTCCCACGAAGCCTCTGGAATGGCAATGCACTGAGAAACCTCAGCCAACACCTCCTCGCCTTTCCCAGAAACCCCTGGGCTGAGACCGGAACGTGACCCACAGCCTCCCTCACGGCCTGACCACATTTCACAGAAAATAATAATAATAATAATAATAACACTCTTATCGTGAACGGTCAGCCCAGGGACCTCTAGTTCACAGGCTGCGGCAGGCAGGTCCCCACCGGCCTGCATTTCCGGAGCAGATTCCCAAACAGCTTCCACTTCCCGCAGAGACACAGCCTGAGCTCCGCTGGACACTGGAAACGTGACTGTTTCTCCTCCTCCCACGCCCAGCGGGCCCTCGGCCACCATCTCTCCCGGAGCCGGAGCGCGCATCCACTGAGCAGTCATTCCAGGAGGCGTGTGCAACCCCCAAAACGTCCCCACCTGCCCCCACCCAGCCCTTGGCCCCCCTGGGCAGGGCAGCTCCCGTCTCAGGGGGCGCCAGCAGCGCACAGGGAGCCCCAGGCACGCCAAGGACATTCCTACTCCGCGTGTGGCCCCGGCACATGTCATTTCACCGACAGAGCACCCATCGGCCCCGGAGAGAGGTGATTGGGACACATTCGCAGCAGCCCACGAGCAATGCTTCCTTATACGCAGAACACAAAGCCGGCATCGCACTGCCCCAGCGTGGGGGCTGAGCGCTCACTCACCCGATCGCCTCTCTGGCTGCGAGTCTGACCGCGGAGTCACGGCTGCACAGGACACGGAGATGCTGACGGACGGACGGACGGACGACAGGGCCCTGGCTCCCCGGGGCAGGGCGGGCTGCACCTCCATCTCTCCGTCTCTCCGGCCTCGCCGAGTCTGCTGGTCGCCCTGTGGACGAGGAAGGACAACGGAGTCAGCGCCGTTCTCTGCGGCTGCCTCGCGTGTCAGAGCCAGACTAGCCTCCCTCGCCCAGGGAGCCGGAGGCCTGCTGCCCTGCCCTCCCCTCCCCAGCCGGCCAGCCCGGCCTCTGCTCAGCCTCCCCTGCCCTCCGGACTCCTCCCTCTGTTCAGGAGGTGCTCCCCCACCGCACCCCCTCCTCCACCGGCCTGAGCGAGGTGCCTACAGCCCGGCCAGCCCCCCGTGCTCCCCTCTGTCACGGGCTCCCCGCACAGCTCGGGGCCCATGTCCCGATCTCTCCCCCACAGGACCGCGGGAACCGGAGAGCAAGGCCTGGCGCTCCCCTCCCTGTCCCCGTGCCGAGCACAGCCTGGGCCATGGCAGGTCCCCGAGGAGGAGCATGGAGCTGAGGACAGGGAAGCACGGGCACAGGGCGCTCAGCCCCGGGCCGGGGGGAGCCGCTCCGTCCAGGGGACACGGCCCCTGCCTGTGCCGCCCCGCCGCCCGGGGGAGAGTGCCCGGCCTGCCTCTGACCGTCCCCGCGGCCAGCACCCAGCCCCGGGTCGGGAGCAGAGTGTGGTGCCTTCAGGAGGCTGGCGTAGCGTCTGAGACCAGGGCACCCCGAAGCAGACAGTCAGGCTCAGACCCTGTCTCCCCAGCGGCATGCAGGGGGGCACGTTCGCATCCCAGGCCTCGGCCTCACCTGTAACATCAGAAGAGTGGGGGGATCTGCAGAAAACTGCCCCCCCTGGGCCAGGGCTGGTTCCCAGCCCCTAACGGGGTGCAGGCGGAACCCCGGCATCGCCGTGAGTACCGAATCAGCCTCTCCTCATACCTCCCGGTTACGTCAAAGGAGAAGACACAGCTTAATGCTAGCGTGCCTTCCACAGGTCTCCACAGCCGACCCCACCCTGAGCACACAGAGAAAGGAAGCTTCGCGTTCACGTCCCGGCGGGCAAGATCTAGCCGACACCGGGAAGCGGGAAGCGAGGTCGCCTTTCTCTGCGATTGTTATCATTTAACGGCCGCCGGCACTGATTTCTCTATGCACCACGGTGGTATAACTCTGCACTTAGCATGCCTTTGCTGATATCGCACAGTGAGTCCAAAGGGAAAGGAATGAATGAGCCGAAACCGGTTTGGCTCAGTGGATAGAGCGTCAGCCTGCAGACTCAAGGGTCCCGGGTTCGATTCCGTTCAAGGGCATGTGCCTTGGTTGCAGGCACATCCCCGGTAGGGGGTGTGCAAGAGGTGGCTGATGGATGTTTCTCTCTCATCGATGTTTCTGATTTTCTATCCCTCTCCCTTCCTCTCTGTAAAAAAATCAATAAAATATATATTTAAAAAGAATGAATGAACAGTCATTACGAATGGTGTGTGCTGCCGAGATATGCGTAAGGACCTGAAATGGAGACACCAGGGGAACCTATTCCGAGCCGGCCGAGGGAGGCTTTCCGAGGTGACCTCCTGCGGAGCCTGGGCGGGGAGGTGAAGGTGCTGGCCCTGGAAAGTGAAGGGGGGAGGGGGGGAGCGCGGGATTTCCTGCGAGGAAACAGCGCAAAGGCCCTAGGGGTGGACGTGGAACTGAACGACGAGACTGTCTGGAAGCAAGTGGGTCCGAGAAAAGGCCTCCCTCAGAGAGAGGCCGCCCGGCGGTGCAGGTCTTCCATGGACCTTCCAAGACCGGGCCTCAGTCCCCTCCTCTGTGAAGTCGGAGTAAGAGTAAGGTGACCGGACGTCCGCTTTTGGCAGGACGTCTGGTCACCTTAAAAGAGGTGCATAGGAAGTGCTGAGTACGCCCCCCGCTTCCCCCCCCCCCCCATGGTTGGAGAATGGGCTGAAGATGCTCGGGAATGTCAGCCTGCACCCGAGTCCCCTGAGGTGCTTGGCCCCATCCCGGACTCTGATGCCAGAGGTCTGGGTGAGGCCCAAATGGAGGCGCGGGAGGCAGATTCCCAGGAGGAGGTGCGGCTACTGGTCCGGGACCCCACTGAGACCCCTTGGGTGAGAGAGGACAATAAAGAAGCGAGAGACGGGACAGCACGCTGTTGGGATGCTGTCCGATGGGTAAGAGCTGGAGGAGTGAAATGAAGTCGGTGAGACGGAGAAAAGTGGTCCAGAATGGTTTGAATTCGAAGGTGCCACGGACAAGACGAGCCGATGGACTGGATGTTGGGGAGGAGGGAAAAGGAGGAATCGGGAGGGGCGCTCCTAGGATGCTGGCTCGAGAACGAGGCAACCAGAGTGGCGGGAACTGGGATGGGGAACACTGGGGCAGAGCGGATGCAGGGACAGGGCTGAGACAGTCTACCTTCCACACCCCGCATGGCTGTGTCAGAGGACGGCGGTCATCTCTCTCATCCTTCCCGCTGTACCCTCAGATCCGGCCCAGAGCCTCCTGACAGGCCATAAGTCTTCAGAAAACCTGTGTTAAAGGCTGAAGAATAGCCCTAACCGGTTTGGCTCAGTGGATAGAGCGTCGGCCTGTGGACTGAAGGGTCCCAGGTTCGATTCCGGTCAGGGGCATGTACCTTGGTTGTGGACACATCCTCAATAGGGGGTGTGCAGGAGGCAGCTGATAAATGTTTCTCTCTCATCGATGTTTCTAACTCTCTATCCCTCTCCCTTCCTCTCTGTAAAAAATAATATATATATATACTTTTTTTTTAAAGGTTGAAGAATGAACGTGGGCTGAGGACCCGTGCTCCCCGCAGACACGGGTGCGAACATGCCTCCATGCGTGAGGCGGCCACGGACACTCCCTCCACTGGGCACCCTGGGCCGGCTGACCATCCTGCCCGTGGCCTCGGGCGCGGTGGCGTGGGAGGCTGGGGGAAAGGACAGAAGCCGGACGTGAGCCACCCGGTTCCTGGCCGGGCTCTTCCTTCAGATGTCAGCCATCCCCTGGAGCCCGCCTCGAGCGCATTTTGAGACGGAAGGTTTAAGCCGTGAGCTTCACGCGGAGGAGGGCCAGAGAAGTCTGGTTAGCTCGGGTTTTGTACAAAATAAATCGTGGGAATATCAAACGACGCAACCCAGGGAAACGGACAGGGAGGGAGGGGGACGCAGGCAGGGGAGGAAGAGATGCACAGGAAAGGGGGCTGCGCTGAGTCCACGCTCCCCCTGGGGGTAGAAGCAGCCCGCATCCAGAAAGCGACCTCCCGGCCGCCGCCTCCACCCGGCGCCTGGGGGCACGGGGACCCCTGGCCTCCCGACTGAGCAGCTGGTAAAGGAAGTGGCTGTCGTCCCGCCAGGGGTTCTGGTGACATCATAAGCCACAGAACCACAAGCTCCAGTCCCCAGCAGCCCAGATGGAATTACACTCTCTTTCCCTAATCCAGGCAGCTCTGGTCACTGCCTTTCTCATGATGTAACAGGAGGGAGCAGCAGCTTAATCATTTGGGCGGGGCCTTTCCCTACAGCCCTGGGCCCTGTCTCCTGGCCCGGACTCTCCTCTCCCGCCCGCTGTGCACCTTCCTCCTAAGGGGTCTCCTCCAGGGACACCCCGCTGTGCCAGGCCACCACCCCTTTAGGCCACTCCTCTCTCCTCTTCCCCCAGATCTCTCCTGCTCGCTCTGCCCTCCCTGCTGGTGAGCCCAGCAGAGCCCTGGCCCCTCTCTGGAATCTGGGCCTGGGGCAAGGCCCTGGAGAAGAGGCCCCATCCTGTGTCTAAAGCATGTCCCTCCAAGTAGCGGGAAAGTGAAGTCCTGGTTTAAATGAATCAGGAAGTTTACAGCTCAGAGGAGCATCATTCTGAAAGCAAATGTTCGCTTCGGAGTGCCTCCTAATTGGCATCAAGCTCGGTTTAGCACAAAGTGCACCTGAGGCTCACCTCACGGTGCCCCTGCTCACACCCATGTTGTGGTTACATTCCAGTGGGAATCTCGCCGACGGGAACGCCACGGGGGGCGGTGATGACAACGCCATTACTTGATGAGCGTCCCCTATGTCTCAGGTTCTTGTGTTGCCTTTCATCGTGTCCACAGGGACACTATTTTCCTCACTCTAGGGGCAATGTGGACCATTTTGCCCCACGTCCTGCTATGTAACACCCTTGGGTTTGACCCCCATCTGACTCAAAAGCTTCTGTGTACATGCTCTGTGTCCCTCCGAATAACACGCGGAGAGAACAAGTGTCACATGTGACTGCAAAAGGACTCTAATGAGTGATCTTCAAATAACATCTTTTTTTTTTTTTTAATTTCAGAAGTGATGAAAATCCTCCACTATTTCAGGGCACAATGCGAGTCAAAAACACATCCCAATGTTCTGCGTATAAAAAAAAAGCAAAGTGAGTGATTTCAGAAGGATTGATTTCCCCAAACAAAACAACTCGGGGTCCTCGAGGATGTGACTCGGCAGAAACGAGGCGAGCCTGTGGCCCTTTTCAGAAATTGTCCTCCACACCAGGCCAGTTCCGGAGAGGAGCCTCGAAATCACAAAAAATCAACGCGCACGTTCCCTGAGCATCCGGCCCCCACATCTCGGGACACGCAGCTGGGGGCCAGACAATTACAAGACACACACCTGCCACCGATCCGGTCATTGCCAAGCCAGCAGCCCTATCGCAAAGGCAGCCACCACCGAGAGGAGAGGCAGCCGCAGGCCGGACTGCCACCAGCGTCTACCAGACACGGCCACTGCAGTGACAGGCAACAACTATAATAAGGTGGAAAACACAATATGGTCTTGAATTGAGCCTCATTGGTTATTTTATTTTGTTTATTTTTTAAATATATTTTCATTGATTTCAGAGAGGCAGGGAGAGGGAGAGAGAACAGAAACATCAATGGTGAGAGAGAATCATTGATCAGCTGCCTCTGGCATGCCCCACACGGGGGATCGAGCCCACAACCCAACTATGACCTCCACGTTCATAGATCGACACTCAACCACTGAGCCGTGCCGGCTGAGCTTGCTTATACATTTTAAGGTGATCCACATCCTTTTTGGTATAAGGTGTGGGATAAATGTAAACATATACTTAATTAATTAATTAATTAATCTTAAAGATAGCCATTTTCTTTCTTTTTTTTTTAATGTTTTTTATTGATTTCAGAGAGGGGAGAGAAAGAAACAACGATGATGAGAGAGAATCTCTGATCGCCTGCCTCCTACATGGCCCCTACTGGGAATCGAACATGTGCCCTGACCAGGAATCCAACCATGTCCTCCTAGTTCATAGATGGACACTCAAACAAAGAGCTATGCCGGCCAGGCGGGTTAGCCATTTTCTAAGATAATGTCTATCAACAACTCCCAATCGTGTCTTTAGTTCCCAGTGCAAAAAACAATGTTATCTTCATGAAAATCCTATCAACATGGAATACATTTTTTTCCTCCACCTAAGAGAAAACCAAAATTAGAGTTTTACCTCCTAGCATATAAAACAATTAATTCCTAACAGAGGAGTGGTCTTAAGTGTAAAAATAATATAATATCAAAGAGCGTGGTCACCAAAAATAATATAATATCAAGCAGCCAGGCAGTTAGAAACCCTTTCCCCCTCCCGGAAATGAGGAGGCAGGTTCCAACAGCATGACGTTTTACCTTCTTTAGGGTGTGAGCCTCTTAACCCAACTGAACATGAATAGGCAAGATGGGCGTTGAGCCACCAACGCCAAGAAAGGGGGCGGGGGGGGGGGCCCAGCTCGGTCAGCTTCATTTTCTCCATGTCCTTAGAACCCAGGCTCTTCCTGTTCCACGCGAGATTCCGAGCTCCGGCTTCCGGCCTTGGGCACGTCCCAAGATGCTCTAGCTGCTGCACCTCGACCTTCCACGACCACGTCCAGAGGCCAAAGAAGGAAGGCCAGCTCTCCATGGGCCCCGTTTTAAGAATGGGAGCCCAACGGGCGCCACCTTCCCTCCTCAGAACCCCCAGGAGGCCCACGTCGGCAGGGGTCCACTCCCACCTCTCACTGGCCGTCGTCCCCTCTCAAGTCTAGGCCCGAAGCACCAATGTAGCGGGCTGGGAGGGGTCTCCGGGGTGGCCTGAACTAATCCCCGTGTACCACCCGGGGAGAAGCCCAGCTCCCACCCCTGAGCCCTGGCTGCCCCCGTCAGCACGGAAGAAGGGGAATGGCCATCGGACCTGCCATGGATGATATGAAGTCTCCTCCTCAAGCTGAATAGTTACGAAGTTTAAAGTGAGTGCCACGCGGCCCTCTCGCCACTCCTGTCTGCGGCAAACGTTAGCAAGCTTTTTCCGTAAAAGGGGAGATGACAGACGTCTTAGGAGTTCAAGGCCATTTGTTCTCTTGCACAAGGACTCGCTCTGCCCTCGGGGCCCAAAGCAGCCACTGGAGAGAACGCAAACAAGGGGGCGTGGCCGTGCTCCCATAACACATTTTATTTCCCAGAACAGGTGGCAGGCCGGGTATGACGCCGGGGGCTGGAGTTTTTGTTGTTGTTGTTGTTGTTGTTTTTAATATATTTTATTGATTTTGTACAGAGAGGAAGGGAGGGAGAGAGAGAGTTAGAAACATCGATGGGAGAGAGTCATCGATCAGCTGCCTCTTGCACACCCCCTGCTGGGGATATGCCCGCAACCAAGGTACATGCCCTTGACCAGAATCGAACCCGGGACCCTTCAGTCCCCAAGCCGACGCTCTATCCATTGAGCCACACCGGTTAGAACCGGAGGGGCTGGAGTTTTTTAACCCCTCATCTGGTGGAAGGAGAAATACCCTAGCCTACAGACACGTTTTGCTTGGCAAACATCCATTTAAGCGGCACACACTTCCCATGTGGCCACAGTCCGAACTGCTCCCTGCTGTCTCACGCCAAGTGCTTTTCCCATTTGCTGCCACGATTCCTGAGAAAGGCAAAGGCCTTCGCCCAGAGTCCCCGGCAAACACCCCCTGGCTGGTGTACGGCGGATTTACGGCGTCCTCAGAGACAGATGGTTTGGGTACGTAAATAGTATTAATGCCACACGATGAAGCCGTTTGTTCCCCTGTGGTCCTTGGGACACACGCGCATGATGTAACTAAATGATTCGGGCGCCGGTTTTTCTAGGCCTGCCGTCTAGAGGCGCCCTGGGATAATCCTCTCTCGGGAGCAATCCGCAGCCGGAGTGGTCCCCGCTGACACTCCGTGGTCACCCGTCTCCGCATTCCGCTGGCGGGCCGCGTCCCATGGTCGATGAGCTCAGTGGAATCCCTCGATGGAATTATACCCTTTCATTGAGTCCGGAACCACAGATTATCTCGGATACCAAGCGGTTCAAATGGGCCACTCCCGCCACCTTCACAGTAGACAGAGCCTTCGGCCCGAGCCCTTCTCTCCAAAGAAGGGGTTTCCTCAGCTCCCAGCTCTCCTGACCCCCTGTTCTCCACCAGCTTCCTCCCCACGTCCAGCCTTGACTAACTCGCCATCAACATCCCACGAAGGTTCTCGATACTTCACCCTTATCCCTCTTTAACGCACCACAACGCCCGTTAGCAGAGGGAGGAGACTAAGTCTGAGCAGCCAGGAGAGAATCCAAAATCCACTATATTCTCTATAGAGAGAGAGAGCTGGTGTCCTATATAATAAAAGGCTAATATGCAAATCGACTTAACAGGGGAATAACCAGTCGCTATGACATGCACTGACCACCAGGGGGCAGATGCTCGATGCAGGAGCTGCCCCCTGGTAGTCAGCACTGCCCCACTGAGGGAGCAGCTGCTCAGCCAGAAGCCGGGCTCATGGCTGGTGAGTGCAGTAGTAGTGGCAGGAGCCTCTGCCACCTCCACAGCAGGCAGACATCCTGAGGGGTCCCACCTGCGAGAGGGCACAGGCTGGGCTGAGGGAAACTACCCCTACCCCCACCCCCACCCCAGTGCACGAAGGTTGTGCACCAGGCCCCCAGTAACATAAGGAGAGGTGCTGTGAGGTACAGATGCAGAAAGAGGTACCTGGACAGGGGGTGAGGGCAGGAGTGTGAATATAATTTTTTATGTCTTATCTGTTGTACGTTCACGCACAAATGTTTACAGTTTCCATTCCAACCCCCCTGGGGGTGGGAACTACATCGGATGCCTCTGCCCACCCCACCCTGCAGAGCGACCTGCCTGCACAGAGCCTGCCGCCACCCTGAGCCCGCGCTCTGTGGCCAAGCATCCTCCCTCAGCACTCCCAGGTCCCAGCTGGAACTGCCTGGTCCTAATTAAGTTCTGGCGACATCTGTCATGAGTGATTGGTGACATTTTTCCATCCACTCATCACTCCTAAAAATGGACTCATTCCTGCAAACGAGAAACCAGGGGACTGGCAGCCGGAGCAGAGGTGAGGTAGGGTGAGGGAGGGTGCGGGAGCCATGGGGGAGCCATGGAGAGGGGGGAGGGGGGAGGGCGGGGGAGGCGGGGAGACACAGGGAAGGGGAGGAGCAGCTGTCTCACTGGGTACCCTGCTCCCGACACAGCTGGCACGGACGCCAGAGCCCCTCCACCGGAAGCTCATGGGTCAGAGGTGCGATTCTAAAGGGGAGAGAGGAAAGCAGAGGAGTGGCTCAGTAGTCGAGCATCAACCTATGAACCAGGAGGTCATGGTTCGATTCCCGATCAGGGCACATGCCCAGGTTGCGGGCTCCGTTCCCAGTGGGGGGCATGCAGGAGGCAGATGATCCATGATTCTCTCTCATCACTGATGTTTCTATCTCTCTCTCTCTCTCCCTTTCCTCTCTGAAATCAATAGAAATATATTTTTAAAAATATGTAAAATAAAAAACAGAAACATATTTTAATCACCTGTGTAGGGGGCCACAGGGCAGCTGTTCTCCAGTGACTCCTCATCCTACGCCGAAAGGAACTTGGGTGCGCTGTGTGGGCCTTTGCATGTTTTTGGTTGGCCTCTGAAAATGGGACCCTGCCCCTCTCTGTCTCTGTGCGCTGGGAGCAGCCCCCTCGTCCCCTGAACATGTATGCCGGCACCAGGTGTGTCTCCGCCCCTCCTTGGTCAGGAGCGCCTCTCAGCTGAGCCGGTCACTGTCTGCAGCGGCGCTGAAACGCCAGAGACACTGACAGAGGAGACCGCAGCAGCTTGGCGGCCCCAGGTCCCCTGACCTCGCTTGTTTCTAGCCGCAGCTTCCAAACCAGTGCCATTTCAAGGGACATCGACACAGCAGCCAAGTTCACTGGGGCTGGGGCTGCCATAGTATGGGTGGCCGGCTCTGGGGCTGGGATTGGGACTCTGTCTGGGAGCCTCATCATTGGTTACGCCAGGAACCCTTCTCTGAAGCAACAGCTCTCCTCCTGTGCCATCTGGGCTTCGCCCTCTCAGAGGCCCTGGGGCTCTTCTGCCTGATGGTGGCCTTTCTCATCCTCTTCGCTGTCTCCACCTCCCATAGTTCTTTTCCCGCGTCTTGTCTGCCCTGTATGCACCTTTTCCTATACCTCCGTGGTCAGCCTGGGGAAAGTGGTTGGCTCAGGGTTTGACAAAAGGAAGACAAATAAATACTGTATTAATAAGAAAAAAATAAAAATAAGAAAAAAATAAAAATGGGACCCTATTGCCGAAACCCATTTGGCTCAGTGGATAGAGCATCAGCCTGCAGACTGAAGGGTCCCAGGTTCGATTCCGGTCAAGGGCATGTACCTTGGTTGCAGGCACATCCCCAGAAGGGGGTGTGCAAGAGGCAGCTGATCAATGATTTTCTCTCATCGATGTTTCTTACTCTCTATCTCTCTCTCTCTTCCTCTCTGTAAAAAATCAATAAAATATATTTTACAAAATAAATAAATAAATAAATAAATAGATAAAATAAAAATAAAAAATAGAAATGTGACCATACGTTGAAATAGTACAAAAAATGCCGCTCCCACCGTATTGTAAATATTGACAGTTTATGTACATATGAAGCTGTGACATCAGGCTTCGGGATGTTTCCCACGGAATCTAAATGCCCTGGAAACGTGATACCCGCCGTGCGCTGCTTTAAAAACACACGAGCCAGATCTTTCTCATAAGTCAGAAGGGCACATTCTTCCTCCTTGAAACCTTACCTGCTTTTACTCACAGGATTTTATTCTAATGCCGTTTTTATGACAGAAAGTATTTTATTCATCACCCTACAATAACTCAATGCAGGAAATGTATGTACGCGCAAATGCTGGTTTACTTTTTAATTTCTGCAACCATTCGACTCTGAGCATTTAAATCTTTTCCTCTGGATTGAGCGTACAGTTATGATTGATATACTAGAGGCCCAGTGCACAAAATTCGTGCACTCTGGGTGAGGGTCCCTCAGCCTGGCCTGTGCCCTCGGGGTATGTCCAACTGACGGCTAAGGCCCACTCCCCGTGAGCCTGGCTTCTGGCCGAGCAGTGCTCCCCCTGTGGAGACTCAATGACCACCATGGGGCAGCTCTGCCTTGAGCGTGTCATAGCTACTGGCTATTCAGCTGTTCAGTGAATTTGCCTATTAGCCTTTTATTATATAGGATTATAAGTGTTGGTGTGTATATGTTAAATAAACACAATTTATTAAAACTGCCTCACTCGGGCTGAGGGAGGGCATGAAAATTTCACAGACTCCACTACTCTTTTCTTCCTGAAAACTTTTTTTCTTTTTTAATATATTTCATTTATTTTTTATTTTTATTTCTATTTTTTTTTTTTACAGAAAGGAAGGGAGAAGGATAGAGAGTTAGAAACATCAATGAGAGAGAAACATCAATCAGCTGCCTCCTGCAACCTCCTACTGGGGATATGCCCACAACCAAGGTCCATGCCCTTGACCAGAATTGAACCTGGGACCCCTCAGTATGCAGGCCAATGCTCTATCCACTGAGCCAAACCGGTTAGGGTTCCTGAAAACTCTTGAGATTTTTTTTTTTTTAATGTTTCCTATGCCTGCCAACAATAAATAATGTTAATGATTCTGTAGCACAGAAAAAAAGTTTTTTTTTCATTGAAATGTGTCTATACTCATAATTTCTATAATCTTTTATTTTTAATGCCTCCTTTCCTTTGTTATTATTTTTTAACTATATTTTTATTGTTGATAGTATTACAGGTACCTCGCATTCCCCCTCACCGCCTGACCCCACTATTTGAATGTCACTGTCTGACCCTCGGCGGCGGGGGGCGCCTGCGTCTCTCCTGGCGAAACGCAAGCACAGCGTGGGGAAGGAGGAGGAGGGGAGAGCTGGCTCCAGGGCAGGTGCGCCCGCAGGTGCGCCTGTGAAAAGGACCCCCTCAATGGGTCCCTTTGAAACGCACCTGGGAAACCGCCCTGCACCTGCAGGGAGACCCAGTCTGAAGATCAAGTCACAGGCTGGTCGGGTACGAACGAGGCGTGATGTCAGTCTTCCCAGCGCCTGCCTCTGCACCTGGGACCAGGAGCAGCCACGGATCGAAAGGACCGTGCAGGGCAATGGCTACCCCGGGCAGCCGAGGGCCCCGGGGACCCGCCCTCCTGCCCCCCAGAACCTGCGGCCGTGTCCCTGTAAGTGGCAAAGGGGAGGAAGGCTGGGAATGAGCTGACCTCCAGGTAGATCAGCCTGGGTTCTCTGGGGCCCAGGGCCGTCAGCAGGGCCCTGAGGGTGGGAGAGGGAGGCAGAGAGGTGCTGGCTGTAAGGACGGAGGGCGGGGCCTCAGGCAGTCACAGCCCTGCTGCCCCCCGGGCCGGATTCCTGACCCGCACATGGCACGTTAACTAACGCACCGGTGTTGTCCGGAGCCCCCGGCCTGCGGTCCTTTGTCCCAGCGGCTGCAGGGGCCTCCTGCCAGAGAGAAACGCGAAAGCCGGCAGGCACCCTGAGACCCCCCCACCCCGAGGCGTCCCGGGCGGAGAGAGGGTGCGGGCTGGGCTGAGGGACCCCCACAGGCGCAGGGTCTCTCGTTTATAATAAATCTGTGTTGTTTTTGAAAGAAGGGGGAAACTGAAGCCATTGATTTTAATAAGTTACGATGCTTGGAATGCTAACGGAAATATTTTGGTACCTAGTCCTTTATTAGCGAGGGTTGCTAAGGAACCGTGCGAAGCAAACTAGGGATTGTGTGAGCGAGCCCGACAGGGTGAAGACGGAGCAGGCGGGCAGGCAGGCGGCGCCATGAAGGACTCTGGGAAGGACTCGGAGGCCTGGGTCTGGTCTCCTGGCTCCCGCTCCTCAGCTCCCAGGGAACAGGAAGACGGCTGGTCCCCAGCACAGACCCCCGCATCACTGAGGGCGAGAGGGGAAAGGCCAGGGAGCTGCGTCTCCAGACAGGGCAGGGCCGGAGGGAACTGGAATCACCAGTGCTGATCAGATGCTCAGCCTGGACCAGGCCCCGGGCTCACCGCTGTTATTAACCCGATTTACAGACCAGGAGACTGAGGCACAGAGGTCGGTGGCTCGCCCAGTCACACAGCCAAGTGTGTCAGAGGTGGAACTCAGAGCCAGACAGCCCGGTTCCAGGGGCCGTGAGGGGACCCCGCATCCTGAGAGAGCCAGTGAGAGCTTCCAGCTGATCGGAGCCGAGAAGGAGCCTCGGGGACTGGGGGAGGCAGGCGCGGGTCAGGGGTCAGACCCAGGGCGATCAAGGAGATGGGACTCCGGGCGGTGAGCACACATGCGAAATGCGGTCATGTGTCCTGGGGCTGGACAGCTGGAACCTACACAATTCTATTACCCAGCGTCACCCCAACAAACCTACTAAACGACAGGAAATACTAGCCAGACCCGTGGCAGCTGTGAGCGCCGGAGTGGGAGTGAGAGGAGGGAGCAGAGTGGGAAAAGGAGAGGGGAGAGAGGGCGGCTATGGTGAGCGGCCATAGGGAAAAGCATGAGCCCTCAGGCTGCCGTTTGTTTTACTGAGTTCTGCTCGCTTTGTCGTGTCTGTAAATAGGGGCTGTTTGACTTTTGCATTTGCCTGCTGGATAGAGAGCTGCATGGTGCATGCCCATGGTGTGCAATGTGTGCACAAGTGTGCATCCACATGTGAAGGTGCTCACGTGTGTGCAATGTATGCATGAGTGTGCACCCATGTGTATGAGTGTGTTCATGTAGGTGCGATGTGAGCATGAGTGTGCACCCACATGTGCATGTGCTTGTGCATGTGCTTGTGCATGTGTGTGGGTGGTGTGTGTATGAGTACATGCCCAGGTGCCCATGCATGTGGACACGTGTTCCCATGAGTATGTGCAGGGGGCACATGCCAGTGCCATGCCTGTGAGCAATGGGTGGACAAGCCCCGTGAGGAGCCAGGCCTCGGCCATCACCAAAGCACTTGTGTTTTCCCAGCGGCCACCTGGCCTGACTCCTCACCGGAATCAGCCGGCCTCCTGGAGCCTCAGAGTGGCCGCGGCCGCCCCCGCCGTCTCCCTGCGCCCACAGAGCCGAGGACAGAGCGGCTCAGTCCCAGGTGCTGACAGGCTGGCAGAGGCGGCTGTGGCCGGCAGCGGCGAGACTGCCAGCGGCCCAGCCAGCGGCCACTCCTTCTGGCCGGCACGGCCTGGCCCACGTTCCTGCCCCTGGACCGGAGAAAAGCTCGCTTATTACGCCTGTCCTGCTGCTGCCAGGGTGCCATGCCAGCTGCCGAGCGGAGCCCAGGCGCCCAGCCGGTCACTACCCCTCTCCGGACGGGCCGGATGAGCTCAGGGCATGCTCCCCAGCGGGGCTGTTGCAGCCGTGACCGTGGCCACACGCACACGCCTGTCCCTCCCCCGTGCTGTTCCTGCCCCCGCGGGCAGGATCCCACTCCGAGGGCCTTTCTCCGAACCAGGCAAGAGGCCGGAGAGCGGGCCTGGCAGAGGCCTCCTGGCGAGCGGTCCTCCTTGCCTAACCGGACACTGTCCTTCCCCCCACACCGCCCCCAGCGAAGCGTGTGCGGCCTTCCCGGGGGCGGCTCCGGGGAGAGCAAGGCTCACCCCGCGGACAGCGAGGCGCCACAGGCAGGCCGTCCTCAGCCGTCTGTAACCCGAAGTTACGGGAGTGTGGCCCAGTGGTTGGAGCGCCATCCTGGGCACCAAAAGGTTGTCGGTTCGATTCCCAGTCAGGGCACCTGCCTAGGTGCGGGTTTAGTCCCCAGTCGGGTGGGGGTGGGAGGCAATCATGGATGTTTCTCTCATCTCCTCTCTCTCTCTCAAAGCAATGAATAAAAACATTTTTAACAAAGGACTTTTTTTTTTTTAATTTAAAAAAAAAAAAAAGGGACAAAAGGAATAAACTCCAGGACTGCCCTCCCTGGGTCTCAAATCCTGTGAAGAATGAAGGTGGGTAGCCTTATTGAGGGCATGCACGGTGCCCTCAGTAAGGCTACCCAAGTCCCAAGTCCCTGCACCAACTCCCCACCGCCCCCCCCCCCGCCCCCCAGGCCGATGCCCCCACACGCCCATTTCCCAGACGAGCAGCATCAGCAGCGCCGACCTGCCGCCACCTCCCCTGAGACGGCCTGTGGCAGCACCGGGATCGGAGCCCGGGCGGGCGGGCGGGCGGGCGGGCTGCAGAGCCTGCGTGCCTGCCGCCACCCCGTCCACGGAGACGCTAGCCCTCCAACCAAGAACGGCAAGATGTGGTCGGCGGACCAGCCACCCCCTCCTCCACAGCTGGGCCTCCCGGGGACAGGAATCCAGACAGCTGGCTGAGGCTTTCCCCCCCATTTCCATCCAGATGTTTGGCATCACAGAAATAAGACGACGTGCCCACAACCCGGAGCCCCTGGGGACCTGGGATCTGCCCCCCACAGAGGCAGCGCCATCTCTCTCGTGGCGTCCTCTCGTGAATTCACGCCCAACCCCGGCCTCTGGGTGCGTGAGGACCCGTCCCCGACCGTTCGGGTCTGGCCGTGGCCAGCAGACACCCCCGCGTCCTCCGTGCAGGATCGGCTGGAGTCACATCCCATTCCTTTTTATTTTTATTTTTTTTGCATCACAAATAACAAGAGTCATGCATATTTTAACTTTCTCTCTGGGATTAGAGTAAATACATAATTTTGGCAAATTACTCGGAATTACGGGCTAGCAGCATCTGGTTCCGATATCCCCGAGTCGATTACTGGCGCGGCCTCGGCCGCATTTTTTAGCGTTAACCAGAGCGTGCTCGGAGGGGACGTGTGTGTTCTGTCCCGTCTGCATGCAATCCGTTGGCGAGGGCCGAGGCATCTCAAACGGGGTTTTTTGGGGAAGGAGCCGGCATACCTGGGCACCGCCCGCAGGCCTGGCAGCGCCTGGGGGGTGGGGGGAGGGCATGTCCGTCCCGTCTGCGGCTCCCGGACGCCCGCAGGTACAGTGTGTCCGCGCCCCGCGCCCCGCGCTCGGCTCCCAAATTACATGCCTCGCTTTCATGTCAAGTCCAATATAGCTTCCCTGGCAGCCTCCCTCCCTCCGTGCTCCACATCAAGAGGCCCAATTACTTTTATAAATACTCGAGTAAAAATATCCCGCTTCCTGCCGCTCCGTGCTCCACAGGCTGCGCGGCGTTTCAGACTTAAAGCCTCTCCCTCAGTCCCCGCTCCCCAGCCCCGGGTGCGGGTCTGTACGCCGCCCGGCACAGCTCCTCCCGGGCCGTTCCCTGCCCCGTGGGTCCTACCCCACAAAAACAACAGAAAGGACAGGAATCTGGGCCGGCTCAGAGCCCGGCCGCCTCGCCCACCCACCAGGGCGGCCCTTGGGTTAGAGGAGAGCCTGCGGGTTGTCGATTATAAGCCTCCCGGCGAAGGTGACGCCGGGCTCCGCAGTGGGTCTCAGAGAAAATTCCAGAAAGGCCTTGGTTCTTGCGAACCCTGAAAAGGTCCTTCGCTCCAGGCAGGGTTCAGACTGAATGTCCACCGGGGTCGCCAGGCCACGCGTGTGGGGTGTGGGGTGCAGGGGCAGGGGCGGGGGCAGGGACGGGATGCGGGGTGCGGGGAATGGGGTACGGGGTGAGGGGCGGGGTGTGGGGTGCGGGGCGGGGTATGGGGTATGGGGTACGGGGTATGGGGTACGGGGTGCAGGGCGGGGTGCGGGGTGCAGGGGCAGGGGCGGGGTGCAGGGTGCGGGGTATGGGGTACGGGGTATGGGGTGCGGGGGGCGGGGCGCGGGGGGCGGGGTGCGGGATGCAGGCCAGCCTCCGGTCGCCAGGACGCCACTGTCCTCCCCCCACATGGTCACTCGCATCCCCCGGGCGCTGGCCTGGTTCCCACTTGGAACGGTGTGGCGATGCCCAGGGGTAGCCACGTGGGAAGCGCACGGTGCCCACCGGGGGCTCCGCGGACACGCAGGCCTTGGCTCCGCGCCGTGAGCGGGAGGAGGAGGGGTGACACGCCGGGGGGCGCTGCCAGGGCCCGTGTCCTGACGGCTCTGGTCAGCGAGCCCGCCCCTCCGAGGCCTCCTGCGGAGACTGGGCCAGGGTTCGAGTGGGACCGCACATGCCAGGCAGACTCTGAGCGCCGCGCGCGGGGTTTATCTTTGCCCGTGCTTATGGGAACATTATTCAGGAACACTGTGCACACACAGAAATAAACCTTTAAAAATACCATTTGGATGGCACGCAGGCGAAGGGAGGTATTTCTCTTTCTGCTCCAGCAGTCCATCAGGGCCGTTTCAAAAAGCCAGTGTGGTAGCGACGGGCACACAGGAGCCCGCAGGCCAACTGGGGCCCAGGTCTGACCCTCACAGCTTCCCCCAGAGGCAGCCCTCCACCTCCCCACCCCCGCCCCCTACTCCCCCAACCCCCACCCCCCACCAAGGTGAGGGCGGAGGCAGCCCGCCAAGCACTCCCTGCCCCTGAGGACCAGCCGATGCCCGATGCCGGGAGCAACAGCAGGTCACAGTTCTTGCTCACACTTGGCTGGGGGCCAGCGAGAGGCCACAACCCCGCCCCCTCTGTAACCACGGGTTGGGGGGTGGGGGGAGAATGGCCATTCAGCGTCTGCAGACACCAAGCACAGGGTGAAGCATCTGGACACCCTGTCTGATTTCATTCCTATGAAGTGCACAGTGTCACCCAGACTTAGGGTGAGCAGACTAGAGCTCAGAGAGGCTAAGGACCCAGGCCCCCACCGCACAGCTATTCTGAGACAGCTACAAAGACGGAGGTTTGAACCCCATAACGTCTAGACTCAAAGCAAGCCCCTACTCTCCCCAGCCACCAAAAACTGTGTCGTGCCGAAACCGGTTTGGCTCAGTGGTAGAGCGTCGGCCTGCGGACTCAAGGGTCCCAGGTTTGATTCCGGTCAAGGGCATGTACCATGGCTGTGGGCACATCCCCAGAGGGGGTGTGCAGGAGGCAGCTGATCGATGTTTCTCTCTCATCAGTGTTTCTAACTCTCTATCCCTCTCCCTTCCTCTCTGTAAAAAATCAATAAAATATATTTTTAACAAAACAAACGGTGTCGCACACACATTCCCGAGCTTAGCTCTTCTTGCCCTTCCTCACATCCAGCAGCGTCTGCTTTCCCGTCTCTCCGCACACCCACCAGCAGTCGGGCCCACAGGGAAGGTCAGGCTCGGGGAGGGCACCCCATTCCGCTCACAAGGTCCCCCCTTTCGGCCAGCCGCTGCCTGCCCCTGGGTGGGGGCTATGTTCTTTCTTACATGTTCCTTCCCTCACCGATCGCTGGCTTCTCGCTTTCGCTTTAGGTGCCTAATTTATCTCCGTACCCACTAGTTTTTGTTTGTAACCTTGCCAAAAACAAGCAGAATCAGAAAATACTCTTGGGCTCTCTTTTGGAGTATAATCTTAGCTTTGTTCCTTTCTGTTTCTTTCCTCTGAGAGATTTTTGTTTTCTCTCTTTTACTTTTCTCTCTCTCTCAGTTCTTTGGCAGAAAGGCATTCTCAAGGTTTTAAGGTCTTAGGGAGGAAACACACACACACACACACACACACACACACTGTCCTGGACCCCCGCCGCCCTCACCCACACCGCCCTCACCCGCACCCATCCTGACCCGGACCATCAGCACTGGCAGGAGGCGGTTCTGTGGGGCCCTGACAAGCCAGCTCCCACGCTGAAGGGACCCCCTTCCTCCTGAATCCATTCGGGAACCCCCAGTGTAACGAGAGGAGGCAGCGGGGAAAGGGGGGGCTGCCGAGGGGAGACCCAGCCTTCACGAAGCCTGGAGCCAGCACAGCAGCCTGCCAATTGTTCTTTTCCCGTTTCCCAGGGATGCCTGTTCTCATTCCCGCCGCGCAGGCATGGCGCGAAGGAGCCATGAGGAGGGTGGATGGGGGCCCCCCGTGGGAAGACAGCAAAGGATGGGGAGGAAAAGCCAAGAACCAGACAGGGACCTCCCTGGGGGGCGATCCCATGGTGTGGCGGTGAGAGGTTTGCTAAGGAAGCCGAGGAGAAGGCGGGAGGCCCACTATTTGTGCCCCAGGCCCTGCCGTCAGGGAGGGAGGAGAGTCCACCATTTGGCCAGACAGTTCCCTCGCTGACCATGAGGTGGTGCCATCAGCCCAGACAGTCACCCAAGGGGGCAGGGCTTGCAGGAGGAGAAACTCTCCACGGGGGACGCCACGTTACCCACCCAGGTTCTGGCGCTCAGAAAACCTGGACTAGGCGGCACCCATCAACCTGCACGTCACTGCCCCCCCACACACACACAGCCCCCCAACAACGGGGCCTCCCCCACGGCCCACCTGCTCCCGCCTGAGCAGCAGCACCTGCTGTGCCATCGGCATCCCAGCCCAACGTGGAGGCCAACGAAGACTTCATTCCTCTCCTCCTCCGTATCCTCGCATCCAGCCCGTTTCCGAGTCCCAAAACGGAACTGGAGCTAGCCCTCCCTCAAGTCTCCTCCTTCAATGCCGTCACCAGGACAAGGTCCTGTATGGGGAGCACAGCCCTGCCCCGAAGGCCTGACAGCCCTTGCCCGCCTGCCCTTCCAGTTTAACTCCAAACTCAACCCTATTCCAGGCACAAGCCCCCCCCCCCCCAGCACCGATGCCCGCTGACCCTCCCTCCCGGGTGCCCTCTCCTTCCCTTACGCCTGCCTCCTTGTCAGCATCCAGCCCAGGCTCCCTCTGCCCCGAGACCTGCTCGTGAAGTGCCTAGCTCAGTGGTCGGCAAACTCATCCGTCCGCGGAGCCAAATGTCAACAGGACAACGATGGACATTTCTTCGGAGAGCCACATTTTTTAAACTTAAACTTCTTCTGACGCCACTTCTTCAGCACAGACTCGCCCAGGCCGTGGTGTTTTGTGGCAGAGCCACACGCAAGGGGGGCAAAGGGCTGCCTGTGGCTCGAGAGCCGCAGTTTGCCGACCACGGGCCTGATTGATTTTAACTGGTGAATCGGAGTTATCGAGCAAAGTGTGGGTCCCACGCGTCAGCCACAGAAGCCCCGGGGTGTCCGGACAGGCCTGCCTCGTCCTGCTAAGGCTGGTGGGGTCTCACGGTGAGGAGGGCTGGTCCCGCAGACTCCCTGCTGACCCTCGGGGCAACCCCAGCTGGCCCGGCCCGGCCCGGCTCCTCCCAAGTTTCCACTCCCACGGAGGGCAGACGCCAAGGCCGGGAGCCCCGTGTGTGGCACAGCGTCTGTTCCCAATTCGCGTCTGCCGGAATAACTACCGTGTTACTGTGATTACCGTCCCTCTCCACTCCCACTCCCATCAGCCACTCTGCCAAACCAGGCCCGAGTTCCAGAGCGGACAGAATGAGGGCGTGAGATCGTGACCAGTTCACCATTCTGGGCCCCCTATCCTCCCCTGTCCCCAGGCCTGGGGCCTGACTGCCTCCCAGGGTTCTCTCCGCTCCCTTGCCCGCCTCCCCTTCCAGTGGACTGGCTGGGACTGTGCTCTCCTCTGCCCGCCAGGCCCCCGCCAAGGGGCCCAGAGGGAAAACCGCGGGAGCCAGCGCCTGTGCTTGCAACTCCTCAGAGTCCAGCGGCCCTGTGCCTTCACTTCTCCAGGGGCCGTGGGCTCAGTGGGGGGCACAGCGGGAGATGCGTGTGAATCCCGAGGGCAGCCCCGGGGGGTGGCGGTGGCCAAGGCAGGACAGAGCGGCCGGAGGAAGCAGGAGCCCGAGGCCTGGGAGCCTCAGCACCTTCCATCAAGCGGACGTGGGGGTCTGCCCCCAGCAAAGGAGGCCTGGCCCCCCACACTGGCCGCTCCTGCTGCTGTGGCTCCGAGAGCCAGGCGGCCAGGTGCCCTGTGAATGCCCATGGTGCTCACGGTCTCACATATGAAACAGGCAGGGAAGCCCCGGGCTTACGGGTCGGTGAGAGGCCAGAGGCGCTGCTCCTTGGGCTCCCAGGAGTTGGCTTTTCAGGGATAGAGGAAGCCGGCTCGCTGTGCAAACAAAAGCAGGTTCGCAGACACGAACCACCTGCGTTCCTGCAGGCGCCCCACTCTCCCGCGGCAGACCCCAGGCTGCGGGAGGCCATGGGGTGAGGGGTCGGTTTCTTGCCACGGCTGCAGGCTCAGGCCTCCAAAGTGGCCATTCACTGGGGCTCTGGGAGTCGGGCCGGGTGGTGGCCAGTGGCCGGGGTAGAGCGCATTCAGAAGGGGTCTTTCCTAGCCCCCTCCTCTCCCTCCGCCCGATTCAGGCCACTGGACTAGCTGGCCAGCTGCAGCCGGCGGTGGCCACCCCGCTCCCCCTCACCCGCTCCGCCTGTGCCTCTGGGAGGGGAGCTCTGCGCGCGGCACGGCGCCAGAGGACGACCCGGCCGGCACGTCTCCGCACCCCTCCCTCCCCCGCCCGCCCGTCACACGGGGCCCAGGCGGCGGCCATGCGTCCTGCCGCGGAGCGGGGACCCCGGACCAGCGCCGGGGCGGCGGGCGATGAAACCTGCCCGGCGCGTTACCGCAGCGGGAGGCGGGGGGCGGGGAGGGGAGGGGGCGGGGGGCAGGGGGGCGGGCGCGCGCACCGGGCTCACCTGTGCTGCGGCCGGAGGGCGGGGCCCCTCCCCAGCCCCGCGCCCCCCGAGCGCACCGCGGCTGCCGGGCCGAGCAGTTCCTGCCCCGCCGGCGCCGGCGCGGAGACGTGAGCGAGCACACGTACACATTCACACACACACACACACACACACACATACACACACACACACACACACATACACACACACACACACACACTCACACACACACACACACACACACACACACGGCGGGGAGAGGCTCCCTCCGGGCGCCCAACTTCTCCCCGCGCCCGTGCGCCCTGGAGGGGACGGGGAGGGGGGGGGGCGTGCTTGGGGAGGGAGCTCTACCAGGAAGAGAGAAGATGGGAAGGGTTTCCTGGGCTTCGTGGGGGTGGAGATTGTTTTATTTTTTTTTTTTAACCATTTCCATGAGGTGGCCGGAGAGTCCGGGGAACCGGGGCGGGACGGTGAGCGGCGCTTGGGGGGAATGGAAGCGTAAAGTTGCCTTGGAGCTCGGACCTCACTCAGCGCCGCCGGGCCGCCCTGCCCCCACGTGGAAGCGATGCGAGAACCGTCCGTCACCTGGATCCCGGCAGCCGGCCCGGAATCCGCCCGGACGGGGGAGAGGGAGAACGGGCGCCGCGGCGGCCAGGGAGGAGGGGAGGCGGGCAGCTGCCGGGCCGCGTCCCACATCGGGGGCTTCTGCTCCTACACAGTTCGCAGGGGGGTTAATGCCAAGCGCCCGACGCCAGGGGTTCCCCTGTGCCCGGTGCCCTCAGCATCCCTGCGTCCGGGAGACGCCGCCAGCCGGTCCCAGGCCGGCTGGTCTCTCCCGGCGGAGAGGAAACTTTCCCGGCCGGCGCGGGTGGTGCAGCTCGCCGGGGCCGGGACGCTTCCCTAGGACAGACCTTCCCCGCTCGCCGGGCTTTTCTGCAACCGGAGCTGCGACTCGCTTTTGTCCTGAAGCCGGTCCGGCCATTGCCCTGCAGCCCCCGCACACGCGCACGCCTCCCGGCCGCGCTCCCCCCTCTCTCTCTCTCTCTCTCTCTCTCTCTCTCTCTCTCTCTCTCACACACACACACACACACACACACACTCACACACACACACTCACACACACGCACGCACACGCGTGCCGGCCGGCAGGTCCGCAACTTCGCGGCGCGCCCCGCGCGGAGCGGCCGCCGGGCGCAGTCGCGGGCGCAGGCCCCGCCCCGCGGTGTCACGGGCCGGGGTCCGGATTGGTGCAGCCGCCGGGACAACACCTGCTCGGCTCCTTCATTCAGTGACACCGGAGCCGCCGGGGACATCGGAGCTCCATCCCCGCCGCTGCCGGCACTCGCGGCGCCGCTCGCGGCCTGGTCACATGCTCCCCGGGGAGCTACGGGAGGGCGCAGGGTAGCTCCCGCCGCGGCCGCGGGAGGAGGAGGGGAGGAGGAAACTGGGAGGAGGAGGAGGAGGAGGAGGAGGAGCGGCCCAGGAGGAGGCAGAGGGGGAGGGGAGCACAGGATCCCAGGTCTCCGGCGGGAGGTTTGCCCCCGAGAAGGATGAGTGCCGAGCGGCTGGGCCGGCTGGTGACCCTGGCTCTGGTGCTGGCCGCCTTGGACCCGGCGCGGGGCACCGACGCGACCCACCCGCCCGAGGGCCCCCAGGACCGAGGCTCCCCGCAGAAAGGCCGCCTGTCCCTGCAGAACACAGGTAGGAGGCGCCCCGCGGGGGGAGGGGGGCCCGGCCGGGCGCCCCGCAGCGCTCCGAGGTGCCTCGCCGGCGCCGGGCGCCCGGGCCGCGCAGAGCTCGGGGCGGCCGGCCGTGCGGAGCGGAGGGCGCGGGGGCGCGGCCGGTCGGGCCGCACGTGCGGGCGGCGGGTGATGAAATCGCCGGGCGGACTTGTTGCTGCCGCCTCCCGGGCCGCCGGGCCGAGGGTGAAGGAGGCGGCGCCCGCGCGGCCCGTGCCCACCCCGGCTCCCCGGGCTCCCCGGGCCGGGGCCGAGCTTCCCGGCCGCCCCGCCGGAGGCACGGGGTCCCCCGGGCGGGCTGCCCCTGCACCGGAGGGGGGTGGGCTTCTCCGCTTCTCCTCTCCTCAAAAGATGCCAGACGCCCGAGAACTTTGCAGGCGAGATGTTGCTTGGCGAACTTTTGGGAACGCGGGTGGGGGTGGTGCACAGCCTCCTTCCTCGGCCCCCGGCCCCGCCTGGGGCAGGTCAGCCAGGAACGGCCCCCCCCCCCCCGGCCCCGGCCCCGCGGTGGCCGCCCCTGCCCGCCGGCTCCGGGCTCACGGCGAGCTGCCAAGCGGCTCTTCCCCGGCTCCGGGAGAGCAGGGAGATCTGCCCCGTCTCCTAGGCTGGAGGCGGTTCCTCCCCCATTAGGGACCTGCGAACCCCGCAGCTACGGGCGTGCGCTCACGGCGTGCCCCTTAGGAGCTCCCCGGGCGAGCGGATCGGCCCTGCCCGCTCCTGCCCGGCGCGGGGGAGGAATCGCGCGGGACGCCACCCCCTTCTGGGACCCTCGCCCACCCTGCCCCCGGCACCAGCTCTTTCCCTGGACGTGGAGCGTCCTCTTGGGAGCTGGATGACCCTCCACAAATGCACGCCCCTCCTCCTCTCGGCAGCTTTAAACTGGATGCGTGTTATCCACTCTACCCCTCCCTTCTTCCCAAATACACCTTTTGGGTGTAGTTTTGTGGCTGAAGACCAGGCAGAAGCTTGGAGCGGCAGCCTGACAGCTAGCTCCCTCAGTCTGCCCTTTCAGGTGGAGGCCCTGGGCCACATTTTGGAAGGAGGGAGCGAACCCCGGGGTCCCAGTCCCGGTCTCGGGAAATCTAGGGGATTAAGTGACATCTCACCCGGATCTCTGTTTAAAAGGAGGCTCTGGCCCATGCTGCCGATCAGCGATCCTCTCTCATCATTCATGTTTGTCTCTCTCTCCCCCTTCCTCTCTGAAATCAATAAAAATATACAAAAAAGTAACGAAACACAAGGGGTCTCTGGCTACTAGGCTGCTTCTGCGGGCCAGCCCCCCTCTGACGCTGCGCCATGCTCAGCCTGCTCCCAGTGTCCCGTGCCTGAGGTCGCTGAGGCCATGGTGTGGAGGCGCTGGGATTTGGTTTTGGTTTTTAGGTGTTGAATCACAAAGCAGAACTGAAAGTGCTCTCTGGATGCTCTCCTTGGGGGTCAGGGAGTTCCCAAGTAGAGACTCAGGCATTCCGTGGATGGCCCGCAGAGGGGCGGGCTGCTGCTTTAAAATCAGACTTTGTCTGCGGCTTTAGAAAGCTGAACCCAAGCTGAGAACTAACTAATTAATTGTTGTCGTTAACTTTTATTTCAACCGACCCCTCTGCCTCTCGCAGCGTGCTGAGGATGCCGTCTAGACCCGTGTGTAACTCTCGTTTCAGCGGGGATCCAGCACTGCTTGGTCGGCGCTGGCGATGTGGGCTGTGGCGTGTTTGAGTGTTTCGAGAACAATTCGTGTGAGATCCGGGGCCTGCACGGGATTTGCATGACTTTCCTGCACAACGCCGGGAAATTCGACGCCCAGGTAAAGCCTTAAGGAGCCGAGCGTGCCTGGGTGGGTGCGTCACGGATGGCATGGTGATTGGAAAGACATGCCAGCCAGACAGGTTTCCTCCGCGGCTCAGCCGTGGTGCGTTCTGTCACCTACCGTGTTTCCCCGAAAATAAGACATCCTCCGAAAATAAGACCTAGGGCCAAGACCGGTTTGGCTCAATGGATAGAGCGGCGGCTTGGGGACTGAAAGGTCCCGGGTTCGATTCCGGTCAAGGGCATGTACCTTGGTTGCAGGCATATCCCCAGTAGGGGGTGTGCAAGAGGCAGCTGATCGATGACTCTCTCTCATCGATGTTTCTGGCTCTCTATCTCTCTCCCTTCCTCTCTGTACAAAATCAATAAAATATATTTTTAAAAAATAAATAAAATAAGACCTAGGGCATGGAAAAATAAGACATCCCCTGAAAATAAGACCTAGCACAACTTTGGGAGAAAAAATTAATATAGCACACTGTCTTATTTTCGGGGAAACAGGGTAGGTGGACGGCAGGGGCAGTGGCTCCCGCTCCTGCCCTGGACAGCTAGCTACTCTCTGGAGCTGTCATCTAGGCCAGTGGTTGGCAAACTCATTGGTCAACAGAGCCAAATACCAACAGGACAACAGTTGAGATTTCTTCTGAGAGCCAAATAAGAAGTTTAAGCTTCTTCTAATGCCACGTCTTCAACATAGACTCGCCCAGGCCGTGGTATGATGTGGAAGAGCCACACGCAAGGGGCCAAAGAGCCGCCTGTGGCTCTCGAGCCGCCGTTTGCCCACCACGGACCTAAGGTGTCTTAGCCAAGAAGACAAAGGTCACAATAAAAGCCCGCAAGGAGGCTCATGATGTCAGGCCCATCACATTAGGAGCGTGAGGTTGAGGAGGGAAGGGCGGAGAAGTCGATTATATATTCCACAAGTTATTCTGCAGGAGACACAGCCCCGGGAGAAATCCCTCCCCCCGTCCCCAGACCCCGTGGGTGTGGGAGCAGGCAGCATGGAGGAGCCGGGGCCCCCACACCAGCAGGCGTATCGTCCCCTCCCCGCAGCCCCTGCGCTCCCAGCCTGAGAAGCCGAGGCGCGTTACGCGGTGTTTTGCTCCATATAACAAATATAGGCAGGGCCTGACCCACTTTGGCGGTGCCAGCTCCCGAGGGGAAACCCGGCCTCACGGGGCCTGTGGCTCCCGTGCTGACCGCCCGGATGCGTTTCCGATGGCGTGAGGCTCGCCGTCCTCGTGTCCTCGCCCGCCTCTAGGGTGGGGAATGTCCGGCCCTCGGGCCGTGGAAGGCCCGGGAAGTCATTCCGTCTGGCCCTGCCAAGGGATGAGCTAATTGAACGTTTGACCAGACACAGCAGGCTAACTTCTAAGGTGACAATGTTGTACGGCCCTCCGACGATGTGATAGATATCCAAACGGCCCTTGGCAGAAGGAAAAAAAAAGAAAGAAAAAAAAGGTTCCCCACGCTGCTCCAGACCCACGTGACACCCTCTGCCACTGTCTCTCACTGACCTCCTCTCCCAGGTCCCCGGAGGGTGAGGACAGCGTTAGGATGGGGCCAGCGGTTTCGGGTGACTGACAAACGCGGCCATCACCATCCCCTGCCACCCTGCGGGGAGCCGGACAGAGCAGAGCCTGGGACGCAGAGAGGGATGCGGCCGGCTGGCAGGCTACCCGGCAGAGGATGTGAGGCGGCCGGAGGAGAAACAGAAGCCCCCAGGCCCCGTGCCTCTGAGCTCCCGGAGGCTCCCTGCTAGCGCGGCCCCCCTGGGTTCAGGGCGATCAGGCAGCGCAATGGGAAATCCGGCGGAACGGCTGTGCCTCAGGGCCCTCCCCCGGAACGTCAGGGAGGAGCCGGGGGGAGGACAGCCGGCCACAGCCCTGGCGACATGCATCTCCCCTTCGGTGCTCGGGTCAGAAGCTTCCCTTTCCGGCCCCTTCTCAGTGCGGGACGACTCCACGCGCTGGCACGCCCTGCCCCCCGCCCCACACGAGGCCCCCCGGAGAGGCAGGGGCTCGGCGGGCGGGCGGGCGGGCGGGCGGTGTGCAGAGACGAGATGCTGCTATCCGCAGACCTCTCGATGGCTTCGGGGGGCAGAGGACCGGAATGAACGTGCTGGCTGGCTTCCCAGCCCCAACGCCGCTCCTCCCGGGCCTGGCTCGAAACAGGGGCGACCTCTCAAGGACAGCTCGTTCCTACAGTGAAGGGGGTGCGGCATGGCCGGGTGGTATCCCACAATGCCCCTGTGCCCCCGAGGCTGGTGAGGGAGCTGACTTGCAGGCGGCGCGCCTCCACACCCCCAACAGCTGCCTCCTTTCTAGGAGCGGAGCGCCCTCCTGGCTGCCAGGAAAGAGGAGCGCGGGCCAGATGTGCGCGGGCGCGCAGGCAGGCCGGGCCTGGCCGGGGGAGGGGCTGCCGGGCCAGATGCTGCCAGGCCGGTGCCAGGCCGGCCTTCCAGAGGCGGTCATCCTCAGTCCTCAGTCAGGAAGGAAAAGGATGGGGAGCCGGGCGTGTGTGTCGGGGTGCTGGGAGGCATGGAGGCAGGACGGGCCCGGTGGGCGGCCCCCCTCGATGTCACTCCGGGGCTCGGAGGACAGAGGGACGCACAGCGGGAGATTGGGACAAGCAGGCCCCGCCCACTCGGGGAAACGCTTGCTGGGAGCCACCAAGGAGTTTGGGATCTCCGTCCCCTCGTGTCCCAGGAAAGTTGCCACAAAGCAGCCACCCCGGTCCGCCTGCCGCGGGGGACAGGCGGCTCCGACAGCCCCCACACGAGGGACCAAGCAGAAGGAGGCAGGCCTGTGAGTGCCCGCAAATGACAGCCTCTCTGGCTGCTCCTCGGGGGGAAGCCTCCGCCTGCCCCCTGCCAGAGGGTCCGGGGTGCAGTGGGCAGAGCGCCCTGGGTGAGCCCCGGGGGCCCCCGTCCGCACGTGTGACCGGGCCTCCCGTCTCCCGCCCCCTCCCCC
>CM072927.1:92907517-92915017 GCA_036971965.1 Nyctalus aviator | reverse complement strand
GGTGGGAAGACGCTCAGGCGGCCAGCCCCGCCCTCAGCCTCTCCTCCGGCACAGGCAGCATGGGAGGGGGAGAGTGGGGGTGACGTGACCTCCCGGAAGCGGCCTGCCCCCGCCCTCCCCACGGGGTCAGCTCCTCCAGGTGCACAGCGGGTGCCTCCGGTAACTCCCCGCCCCCCTCTTCACCGGGGCCCACACAGACAGGGGGACATGTGTCTGGGGAGCTGGGCTGGGGGAAGGCTTGTCTGCAGGAGCGACCCCCCAGAGCAAGGCCAGCTGGCCCTGCGACGCCATGTGCCAGGGGCCGGCCTGCGGCGCCTCCCGCCCCAAACCTGCGGCAGCGCCCCCTCTCTTACCAAACAGGCTCCCCGCTTTGGCTGTGGGTTTGTTTGTTTAATTATTTTTATTTTGTTGTTCATCCTCACCAGAGGATATTTTCCCATTGGTTTTTAGAGAGTTGGAAGAGAGAGGGAAAGACAGAAGTATTGATGTGAGAGAGACACATCGATTGGTTGCCCGGATCAGGGCCCTGGCTGGGGAGGGCCTGCAACCAATATACATGCTCTTGACCAGAACTGAACCCGGGACCCTTCGGTCTGCAGGGCGACGCTCTGTCCACTGAGCCAAACCGGCTGGGGCCCCAGCTGGGTATTGAAGACCCTGTACCACTTGCCTAGTGGTCACTCCTCTGGCCTCCCGGACCCCAGACCCGTGGCCACGCCCACCAGAGCCTCCTGCTTAGCAAACTCCCAGCATGCCCAGCGCTGCCCGCCCTCCCGGCAGTGTCCCAGAGGCGCCGCCCCCGTCCTGCGCACCTGTGCACTGTCAGGCCTGTGTCCTGGGTGGCTTCTGTCTGGGCCTCTCGGTCCCTCCGAAGCCTGGCTGGGGGGCCTGGTACGTCCAGGAACGGGTGGTTGCCATCAGGTCTCCATGGAATATGGGTAGAGGCCGGAGGTAATTGCAGAAAGCTCTTCTCCGTCTCCCCTGCCGCGGTCCCGGTGCGCGGAGTCCGCGGGGCTGGTGGCATGGGCGTCTTCTCTCCGCTCTGCCCTCTAGGCCCTACGTGGACCTGGTGAACCTGCTGCTGACCTGCGGGGAGGAGGTGAAGGAGGCCGTCACCCACAGCGTGCAGGCGCAGTGTGAGCAGAGCTGGGGCGGCCTGTGCTCCATCCTCAGCTTCTGCACGTCGGCCCTGCAGAGGCCGCCCACCGCGCCCCCCGAGCGCCACCTGCAGGCGGACCGGGCCAGGCCCCCGCGCGCCCACCACGCGGAGCCCAGCAGCGGGGAGACGGGCCGAGGCCTCGCCAAGGGCGAGCGGGGCAGCAGGAGCCCCCCGAACGCCCACGCCCGGGGCCGGGCTGCAGCCCAGGGGACACAGGGGAGCAGCGAGTGGGAGGACGAGCAGGCGGAGCACGCTGACATCCGGAGGTGAGGCCGGCGGCCTGGCCAGGAGACCGTTCCTCCACGCCGTCCGGGTCCTCCTCTGTGGACATCCCAGGACCTTTGCCACGACGGACAGACGTGGATGCCGCGCAGGACCGGGAGGGGCCCGCGGACTGGATGCCGGGGGGGCATCAGCGGCATCAGCAGGCGGCAGAGACTCCCCAGGGCAGCGAGGACTCGGGGGGCCGGCGGGGCCCGCACTTGCGCCTTGAGGAGGGGCCGTGCCACGTGCGCTCCGTCCTCTCTCCGTGCGCGGAGCACCGGGCGCCCCGCGGTGTCCTGGGCCCGGGGGTGGCGGTGGCCCCCGGGGCTGGACCAGGCGGGAGGCGGGGGGCTCCAGGGCAGGCAGGGGCCTGGAGGCCTCGCTGGGGGAGAGCAGGGTGCAGACGAGGCAGGGGCCCCGTGGGTGCCGGGTGCCAGATGGAAATGGAGCGTCTTGCACGGGGCCTGGAGGTCTGGAGCTGCTTTCCGCGGGAGGACGAGGGTCTCAGGGTCGCTTCTGAGCCGTTGTTCCGGCGGGGGAACCTGGCCGAGGGCGAGGCCCCTGGTGTGTGTGTATCGTAACCACTGCTTCGAGTCTCGATTTCACTTTTTATTTATCTAGTCACATCTACCTATCTGTCATCCAAATAAATGGCTTTCAAACCAAGCAACTGGGTCAGTGGTCGGCAAGCTCATTCGCCAACAGAGCCCAATGTCCACAGCCCAGCGACCGAAATGTCTTTGGGAGAGCCACATTTTGTAAAATTAAACTTCTAACACCACTTCTTCAACATTGACTCGCCCAGGCCGTGGTATATTGTGGAAGAGCCACACTCACGGGGCCAAAGAGCCGCCTGTGGCTCGCGAGCCGCAGTTTGCCGACCACGGAGCTGGCTCGCTCAGAGGAAAGACAAACGGAAGCTTCAGCCCGTCTTTGGGGCCCACGGTCTGTTTTTCAGTGCTGTTGTAGGAGGAATTCCAGAGCCACGTTACTGTCCATCTTACCTCCAGGCGAACCCCACACACGGAGAAGCATCTCGGCATCTCCCCAGGACCCCCGCCAGCCTGGACCCCGGGAGGCCCCGCTGCAAAGCCGGCCCCTCCGCGCTGGAGGATGGACAGTGGGAGAGAAGCGAGGACGCTGGTAACTCCCAACGGGGAGCGCCGGCCTTTCACACACACCGAGGGGCGGCCAACGTCTGCGGGCCGGGCCTCTCCAGATCCAGTTGGCCACTCAGCGGCGAGGAGAGGAGGCAGGGTGGACTGGAGACAGGCGGGGAGGAGGGACAGAACCGAAGCTCCCGGAGGCACGGATCAGAACCGTTTCCTGCAGTTCCTTCCAATGCGCCAGACAGAGGCCTTTTCTTCCCTCGGCGGACGGGCGAGAGCGAAAGGGAGTCCCTTCAGCTGCCAGCACTCCACGCGGAGCCCGGCTGGCGAGCAGGGCAGGGCTCCGGGCCAGGCCCTCCAGAGCAGGCCGCAGGCTTCCTCTGTGCGGATCCCGAGAGTCGATGCCCGGATCTCAGCGTGGCCGGGCTCGGCGTGGCCGGGCTCGGGGCTGCTGCTGCGGCCGCTCAGCTCCGCCACGCGGCAGGAAAGCAAGCAGGCCCGGCCGCACGGCACAGGCCTAGCTCGCGCCGATACAACCGAAAAGGCGCCCAGCTGGATTCGGCTCGTGGGCCCGGGTTGGCTGACCCCTGGTCCAGTGAACGGGCCAACAAATATGCATCCCCCATTCCTGACGGCTCCCAGCTGGCCCTGAGAGCAGCGAAGGCCAGAGATAAGCAGACGGAATGGACCCGCTCCGAAATGACTGGCCGCAGGGAACGGCCGAACCCGGAGCTCAGCCGTGTTTCTGCGCCCCGGTCACTGCTGCCCGGACACGGTGCCGGAGGGTCAACCCCCTCCCCCCCAGTCTTTTAGGACCCGTGTTGGGTACTGGGGGGACAGGGACGAATTGCTGGAGAAGCACGGAGAAAGGGCGGGAGCCGCAGAAAGCAGAGGCAATGCTGCACTTCATCCGGCTCTGCCCACGGGCGGGGGGAGACGGCGTGTCGGGCTCTGCCACGGGAACCGAGCGTAAACCGTGGCCGGCTCACGCCTCGCTGCTGGGCCGGCTGCTCATCGGCCCGCCGGCGGCCGGGCTGGGCCCGGGAAGGCCTCCCGTGGCCGTGTCCCTCAGTGTCCACGTGTCACGTGCTGCTCCTCTTGTGAGCATCTATCTGTCTGGTCCCGGTGTCTTCCCCCGAAGGCGTGACATGGCTCACGTGTTCCTCTCGACCCCTGCAGCCTGTCCTTCCTGCCGCTGCTGTCTTCCTGCTCCTCGGTCAGACGGCCAGCCTCTCACTCCGGCCCCGCGGGCTCCGAGGCCGCCGGGAGTCCCCACGGCTGAGGTTCTTGTGCTCCAAACCGAGCGGAGCCCCCATTCCCACGCGCTGGCGGGCGGGCGTGTACAGCGGAAGCCAGCAGAGCCGTCCTTAAAAATAGCGCGGCGCCCGGACGGACGGCGGACGTCAGACACGTCTTCTCCGAGCCCCTGGAGGAAGGATGTGACTTCCAAATACAGACGCGGTGTTTATTTTGAGCTCCGCACCCTCGTGAGAGGATCTGGACACCTCTGCTTTGTGTCGGCAAGGAGCCCTGGGAGGCTGACACCCAGAGCTGAAGGAACGGCACCCCGGTCCAGACCTGCCGCCACCGTCTTTCCCGCACGGAGACGCAAAGGCCCGCAGCGGGCGCTCCGCCAGGCTCTGGGCCAGCCGTGCTCCGGCCGCTTCCCGAGAACCAGCCGCAGAGCCGGCCCCGCCCGCTGAGCCCTGGTCACCCGGCCCGATCGCCCCGGAGCAGCAATGAGGGTTTAAATAAATGGCTCCCACTCGCGCACCGTCATGTCTGCGAGGGCTTTGGGCGCCCCGTGCGAAGGGGGAGGCTGCCAACAGGTGGGCCTCGGAGTCCCTGGAAAACGCCGGACACTCAGTGAGCAGGGAGGGGAGCCGGTGAAGGAGCCCCCGGGGCGTCCCTTCCATCGAGGGGCGCTGTCCAAACCTGGGGTCACCAGGCCCAGGGGAGCCCGAGCGCCATGCAGCCGGCCCGTGGCCATAGGAGGCCCCCTGCTCTGTCTCCCCTTCGAGTCTCCTGGGGGCCTGGCCGCCTGTTCGCTCAGACTGAGTCTGCGCAGAGGCCACTGGGCTCAGAGCTCAGCGGCCAGGCCCGGGCAGGGAAGCTCGCCGCCTCCGCACGCCCCCCCCTTCCTGGCTCGTGTAACGGGCTCGCCGACTCTGAGCGAGGCCCTTCGCATCCATGATCTCATCCTGTGCCCCTCAAGCCGCAGGCGTGACCCCATTTTCCAGGTGAAGAAGCCGAGGTACAGGAAGGTCGAGTGACTTGTCCCCAACTTGAACTCAAACCCAGCTCGGCGAACGCTACGCCCACACGCTTCTCCTCACCACAGGCCCAGATCGGCTGTACTCGGTTTATTTTTAATGCAAAGGATCCGTATTGCTCCTGTTTCCCGCGAGGAGGAACAATTATGCTCTCCTGTTCTAGCACCGGCCTCCAAGGAGTCCTGCCTCCGGGCAGAGAGGGAAACGGAGGCTCGCCTTCCTCTGCAGAGACACAGTCCAGGGAGAGCGAGGAACTCAGCGCCTCCCCGCTTCCCGTGCGAGTGAGCAGTCCTTCCCAGGCTCTGCCTGTGCCGCTGAGGAGGGCGTTTGGGGAGCCGCTGGCTCTGTGACCGCGCTGGGAGGCTTTCTGCTCTGCCCCGTCTTAGCAGCCGGCTCCCCTGACCTCAGCCCCGTCACCACCCTCGCCCTGACAGAGCCATCGAGTGCCCCAGGTGCTGCTGTGCTGCGCAGATGTTATTTCTGGGCCCCGTTTTACACAGGAAGAAACTGAGGCTCCCGGGCATCGTCATACGCCTGGAAGGGGCGCACTCTGCCTCTTACTCAGCAGCCTGCACCCCAGGTGTGAGGACCGGGGCCTCCCCAGCCCTGCTTGGCTCCGTCTGCCAGGAAACGACAGGCTGCGGGAGCAGAGCACAGAGGGCGTCGAAGCAAAGTCTCCCCAGGGGGCTGCAGCTGTGCACCCCGAAGTCGGGAGGCAGAAATCTGAATGTGTTCTAGAACCCCTGGCCCCGGAGCGGGCTTTGTGTGAAATTACCCTCCGAGGGCAGAGCACCGGCCTGGCGCTGCTGCTTGCACAGCAGTCGCGTCTCCCTCACTCCCCACAAAGCACCCAGAAAGCCACTCCCTAAAGAGAGCCGGGGTGCGGAGGGGGGTGCTTAGGGGGCACGGGCATGTCTGGAATCGGTGAGCAGGCGTAAAACTTAAAAATCACCGGAAAGGCCCAGCTGGTGTGGCTCAGGGGGTGAGCATCGTCCTGTGAACCAGGAGGCCACTGATTCAGCTCCCGGTCAGGGCACGTGTCTGGGCTTCGGGCTCCATCCGGAATTATTAAATAAAAATAAGTATGTATTTAAAAATCACTGGGGAGGAGGGGGGGAATAAAATAAAATAAATAAAAACCACTGGGAAGCCCGCCACTTTGGAGTCAGAAGACACAGACGGAAACACCAACCCAGACCCTTAGCTTGCACCAGGTAAATCTCTCTCTTTTTTTTTCTCTTTAAATAATGACTGAAAAAAGTAAATCAGGGTTGGTCCTGAGATCTTGGCAAATTAGCTAAGTTTTCTAAGCCTGTTCCCTCCTCTACGAAATAAAGATGCACACCGCTAGCCCGCGCCGCTCCCCGGGCACGGACTGAAGCTACGAGTGCGTCTCAGTGCGTGGTGGTCCCTGAGGCCCCGGTGCCTCCGGCATCCTTCCTCCTGGTTCTGCACAGCCGCCGAGCGCACGCGGGACCAGCTGCACATCCTTCCCCTGTCCGATGGCCAGGACTGAGGACCAGGGGGGACCCTCACGAGCTCCCCGATGCCCTGGCTCTGGCCAGACGTGAGTTCCAACAGGAGCCCCGATGGCCAGCAGGCCGGACAGCGATGGGCCTCGGGGGAGCACAGGGCCCTCCCACAGGCGGGGCACACCTCCGGGCGAGGCACCCACAGAACAGCCAGTCCGCAGCCCTCCTTCACGGGGAAGGAACGCGGAGACCGAGCGGCCAGAGCCACTCTGCTGCCAGCGCCTCGAAGCCTGACGTTTGGAAAGAGCCGGCCTGGGGGAGCCAAGCGCTCGGGACAGGGCTCCTTCCGGCTCCGGGAGGGTGCCGAGGGGAGCCGGAGGAGGAGGAGGAGGGGAGTGACTCAGCTGAAACGAAGAGAAATGTATTTTTAAAGAGCGCCAGGATGAAAGGCACGCAGCGCGGGCCCAGGATGGGGTCCAAGTGCCTTCTCAGCGGAAGTGGGCGAGTTTGCAAACAGCCAGAGCGCTCGCTGGGGTTCCGAGACCAAGAATAACACATGGGAACCAGGAGCCGCTTCTGGGCCTGCCAGGCGGCGGGGGCTGTGGCGGGGCCTGCACACGTGGCTCCTCGGTAGGCTCTGCAGACGGAGCGGGTGCTGACCCGGAGGAGGGGGGTGGACACCCCTCCCATCAGGCTCACGTTCGCCCCGCTGGGCCGGGGTAGGAGCAGGCCACACGCTCCCTTGCTCCTTCCACCCAGAGATGCTCGGGACCAGAGGGAAGGGAGGCCGGAGGAGGCTCCCCTCCCAGGAGCTAGCACAGCTCTGTCCCCTCCAGCAGCCAAGGTCAGATGACCCCGATTGTAAAAGCATCATTTCAAAATCGTCAGTGGAGAACAAGCATGATAATGAGGAGAAATGGGATCGTGGAGGGAAGACACCTCATGGCAGCTCTGCCCGCCTCTTCGCTGGTCACCAATGAGCTTTGGGGTCATGCTGGGGGTCCCACCTCCGCCCGACGTGCACTGCGTGGAGAGTCACATTTCTAGAAAAGGGGGCATTGGGAGGAAGAGTCAGCTCAGCATGGCCCACAAACGGTGGCCTCTCTCGGGTCGTGTCAACCCTGCCGGCCTCTGTACAAATCTCCAGCCTTTGCCCCGGGTTGTGTGAGAAACAAGGGAGAGAATGCATGTGAGGCCGACTAGAAGGCCCCCACTAGAGGTCC
>CM072927.1:92012517-92247517 GCA_036971965.1 Nyctalus aviator | reverse complement strand
ACTCTGAAGCGATGCCCGGGACCAGGGGCCTCCTTCCTGGTCTGGTGGGTTCGTGCCGGGAGGAGCGGGCCGCCCAGCCATGGGGTGGGCGAGCCTGTCACTGCTGGGGGCCATTGTGTCCTGTGAGCGGCCCCTCCTGGCCGCACCTCGGCCTCCAGGACATTCCTCTGGGAAGGAGGGACAGCTGTCCTCCGTCCCGCCTGGCCCCCGGAGCCCTGACCCGAGCGGGAATTTCCGTTCCACAGCCGGAACGTTCCTGCCGAGGGCTCAGCGGAGACAGAAAGGGCTGCGGGGGAAATGCTCGGTCCTTGAGACAATGAGATGCCGTCGGAGCTTAGGCTCAAGGCTTGTTGCCTTTGCCCGAGCGAGGGAGGGCGGGCACGTTCCCTGCCCCAGGTGGGGGCGCCAGGTGCAGGGCAGGCGTGAGGCCACCTGCCTGGGAGAGCCAGAGGTGGTCCGAATCGTGGCTCCCAGCTGCGCCTGCAGGGCCGGCGGTGCCCCAGCTCGCCCTCTGCCCGCCTGCCTCGGGACTGGACGTGTGCTGAGGCCCACCAGCTCGGGTTTTGCAAGGCCCGTGAGATACGTGGCGTTTCCGTGAGTGCTCGGGGGAGAGGGCACACACTGTACATGCTTCTGCAAACACACGCCCACCGCAGACGTGTGCCAGTGTGTGCTGGCAGCCTCACTCACCGGCACCCACACAGGCAGCGGGACGAGGGCCATGCCCGCCCGTAGCGGGACGAGGGCCCAGACCGGCTGATGTTCACGCAGTGAGAGCACCGCAGGCTACAGAAGGGACAGCTCGCCAGTGCAGGCGATAAGGAGGGACCCCGCGTGTGTGGCGTTCTGTCGGATGCTGTTCACGGGATGCTGATGAGCGGGCAGGGGGTCCGGCGTGGACTGCCAGGGGGTGAGGGACCTTTTCCAGGGGACCGGCGTGTTCCGTCTGGGGCGCCGTTACTCCAGGTCTCACGTGTGTGAAAAACATGGGAAATGTTGACGATTTGTGAACCTAGCCCCTCTTCTTATTTACTTATTTTATTTTTTAAAAAGATACAGAGTGTTCTCTTAGTATAGTTCATTGATTTTTTATAGAGAGGAAAGGAATAGAGAGTTAGAAACATGGATGAGAGAGAAACATCGATCAGCTGCCTCTTGCACACTCCCTACTGGGGATGTGCCCGCAACCAAGGTACATGCCCTTGACCGGAGTCAAACCTGGGATCCTTGAGTCCGCAGGCTGACGCTCTATCCACTGAGCCAAACCGGTTAGGGCCCTAGCCCCTCTTCTTAAAAGAAAACAAGCGATGTGCAAACAGACCGCCCCACGCATTGCTCCAGCTCCTGCACCTCTGCAGGCGTTGTCTTTTTAACGGTCAAACCTCCCGGTGGGTGTGGCATCATCGTGTCTACCGCAGAGGCGGGGTGCCTGCGGCCCAGAGAGGGCGAGGGCCACGCTCAGTGTCGCACAGCTGGCGACGGGCAGGGTCGGGATTTGCCTCTCTGTCACACACAGGACTCTCCGAGCCTCCTCTGGGTCTCCCGTACCAAGGTCACGGCACCCCAGCCTCTGCCTGTCCCCCTCCCCCGCCAAGGCGGCGCTGACCCCTCTTCTCTCCCCAGCACCCCTTCGTCAGCGGGGTCACCAGCAACAAGGCCCTGCGGGAGCTGGTGGCCGAGGCCAAGGCCGAGGTGATGGAGGAGATCGAAGACGGCCGGGACGAGGGGGAGGAGGAGGACGCTGTGGACGCCACCTCTGTAAGGCCCGGAGGAGTGGGTACCGGGAGGGACCGGCCCCCGCGGGGGGGCGCCTGGGGGAGCAGGAGGGTTCCGTTCTGTGTCTCCCCAGCTGGGAGGTGGCGGGCCCCCATGCCCAGGCTGCCTGAGCTGGCACGCGGGCCAGGCATTTGCTTCCCAGCGCAGATGCGCCCGGACTCCTGAGGCAGCCGTGGGCCTCGGTGTGGGAGGACAGGGTCCGATCTGGGCTTCCGAACCTTTGCTCTGGGTGTTGGAAGACGTTGGGTCAGAGTTGCTTCTGGAAGCTTCCATATCCAAGGTCCAAACAACGGTGATCAGGGCCCCAGGGAATTGTGAGTGCATCAATATCAAGTTTAAAAACAGGCCAACCGACCGAGGGCACTTAGAGCCTGAGGTCAGGACAACGATCATGTCAGGGGAGGTGGGCCCGGGCACGGTTCCACCCCTGACCTTGACGGGGACTACACTTTACTCATTAGGCTAAACATTTAGGTTTTATCTAGATAAAGTGAGTGTTCTACTTCTTAATAGCAACGTTTCCAATGCTTCTCACCTCCCCAACGTTCTAAAAGTGAAACAAAACTTGAATGGCTGGCCTGGCCAGTGTCACTCAGTGGTTGAGCGTCAGCCCATGAACCAAGAGGTCACAGGTTTGATTCCCAAAATTCAAAAGAAAGAAACAGTTCGTGGGCTGGTAGGTGGAATCTGGTCTACGGTAAGTTTATTTGGGATTTTATGCAATTAAAAAAAGACTTTAATTAGTGGCCATCTAAAAATCAGGAGGTGTCACGTAGAAGTCCAGGTTCGGGCTTGTCCTGAAAAAATGTGGGAGGTCCAGCCATAGGGGCCCCCATTTTCCCACGCTGTCACTCTGGCGGGAGCCGAGCAGCCGCTGGCCACAGCTGCCTGCACTCCTGGGAGGAATAACAGGCGTTACACTAAGCTAAGGTCAGAGACAATCAGGAGATCCTTTTCCTCAGAACAAGCAGTCATTTGGTTGCTGGTGGGGCAGTAGGGAGTGGTGAGGACTGCGGCTTGCTGGAGAGGGATACCTGCCCTATCTCCTTGGCCTTGGCCCACGCCACCCTGTCGGCGCCTGACTTCCCAGCCCCACTTGTACCTGCCCTGGCGTGGCCTTGACTGTCTTTTTCTTTTCCTCCAGCCTCTGGGGAACCACACCCCCACCTCTTCTGACGTGAGTGAGGCGAGCCTCGAGGCCAGCAAGCCTCTCAAGGAACCCTCTGTCACTCCAGAGCCACCCAGCCAGCCTCAGGACGGGGAGAATGGGCCCTGCCTGCCCTCCGAGGACAGTTCCCCCCAAGCCGCCGGGCCCCCGGAGGCGGCCGCCGGGAACGAGAACGGCCTGGCAGTGCCTGTGCCTCTGCGGAAGTCCCGGCCGGTGTCCATGGGCGCCAGGATCCAGGTGTCTGAGGAGAAGCAGGTGGCCGACCAGCCCGGGGACCTCAGTCCGACAGCCGACCGGCCCCGGAAGACGAGCCAGAGCCGCCCCGTCAGCAGCGCCCTGGAGACCCTGGGCAGCGAGAAGCTGGCCAACGGCAGCCTGGAGCTGCCCGCCCCGGCGTCTCCGTCCAAGAGGGACTCGGACTACGGCAGCCTGTCCGCCTCGGAGAGCATGGACTACGGCACCTCCCTGTCCGCCGACCTGTCCCTGAACCGGGAGACCGGCTCGCTGTCCATCAAGGTAACGCAGGACGGCCGCTCCGGTTGGGTTTCTGAGAGCAGCGGGTGGCTGCCGTTCGGTTCTAAGTGGCTCCCAAGGATTGCGCTTTCTTTTTTTTAAATATATTTTTTTTGCCCGGCCGGCGTGGCTCAGTGGCTGAGCGTCAACCTATGAGCCAGGGGTTCCCAGTTCGATTCCGGCCAGGGCACGTGCCTGGGTTGCGGGGCTCGATCCTCAGCGTGGGGCAGGCAGGAGGCCGCCCAGCGATGATTCTCCCTCTCTCTCTCTCTCTCTCTCTCTCTCTCTCTCGTCACTGACGCCTGTCTCTCTCCCTGGAATGGGGCTTTTAGTTGGACCTGGTTTAATCTTCAAAATATCCCAAGTTCATCTGGGGTTGAGCCACAGCAGACAGTTCGTTTGGGCTTAGGTTTCATTCGGTTTCCCATTGACATTGGGTTTGGCGAGAGGCCCTGGCGGAGCTCAGGAGGGGATGTTCTCTCCCCCGTGGGTCCGCCATGGGTCCCTCTGGTGGCGGTGGGGCCGGGGAGAGGGAGTGGGCTCCCGGCGGTCCCCCAGCTCAGCGGCCTTTCTGAGAGGAACCCTGTGAATGGCAGGACCCTGTGCCCGACGGCCTGGCAGTGCCAAGTGCTTTTAAAAACAAACAAAACGAAGGCGGCCCGTCAGCAATGTACAGATGAGCAAACGGAGGCTTAGTGGGCGCTGGGCAGCCGGGGAGACCCCGCAGACTGGGCTCTGAGCCCCGCACGCCGTTCTGCTTCCCCGTCGGGGCTGTGGCCTCGTCCTTCCCTCGGGGGCCGGAGGGCCGGCTGCGCTGACAGAGCGCGGGATGCTCTTGCCGTCACCGTCACCGCTGGTCACTCACTGGGCCACACCGAGGGCCCCACTCCCCGCCGAGGCCGAGGTCAGGGAAGTTACCGTGTCTTTCCGGTTGTTCCTTGCATTGCTCACTCGGGGAGAAACGCACAGGAGGACGGGGAAAGCACTTGCTGGCTGGAAGGGACTGGAGCGGCCACCGGCACAGGGCCCTGCGCAGGGAGAAGGCAGGGCTGAGGCCGCAGGACGGGGGCAGGCGGCGGCTCTGATGGGTGACTGCCGCGGGCCCATCCTCGGACAGGGGCCTGTCTCTCCCCTTAAAGGGACAGAGAGCGAAAAGAGCCACCCCCCAGAGCAGGGGCCGCCCCTTCCCCAGTAGGCTGGAGCACTTCCCGCTTGCTGATGGCAGCGAGTCAGGGACACGGCTGTTCTGATAAGAGTCCCCGGCTGCGCCAGCTCCGGGCTGCCTTCCCGCGACGGGCGGCCCTGTGGCCGTCAGGAATGAATCCTAGGCCACCGGGCTGGACACTGGGGAGAGGAGGGGGGGGCTGTTCAGTGGGATGATGGCCAGAGCCCCTGCGTCCCGGCAGCTGGAGCCGGGTCAGAGCGGCCATGGGCTCCGGGACTGACCGAGGGGACCACCGGGCCCTCCACTCCCCCTCCGGAGGGGAGGCCCAGGGCAGTTGGGAAGGCAGGGCTGGCTGCGCCGGGAGGGGCGGAAGCCAGCTGAGAGGCTGGAGAGGGAGCCGCCTGGCGGCCTCCAGAGCAGGCGCAGGTCCTCATGGCCTCGGGAGAACTCGCCCTGGGCACGTGGTCTGGGCGGTGCCCTGCCCGCCTGTGAAATGCTCGCGGTTCACAGGAAGAGATAAAGACTGAATGGTTGGTGCCTCCGGACGGGCGGGGGCCAGTGGAGTCCAGGTCAGATCGGGCTTGGCTGCCAAAGCACTGTGAGCCTGGTTTTCCGGGCTCCTTGGATTTTGGTGGTGAGCAGTGTGGCCTGGGTAATCCGTCAGAAACAAACACCCAGTGCTGCCCAGTTACCGAGAGTCGGCGCTGTGCTGTGTGCTGCCCCCGCATTTCCTCACGGAACCCCCCTGGGAGGCGAGCACTGTTTCTCTCCTCCCATGAGACGAGGAAGCTGAGGCTGAAGGGACGAGGGCCCTGCCAGTAGGTGGTAGAGGATTAGAAACAGATGCCCTGTGTGTGGGAGAGTGCTGGCCGCTGCGGGGGGAGGGGGGGGGCGGCGGCATGGGGCAGTGTCTGAAGGCCAGGCTCAGGGAGGGGAAGGGGGTTAATAAGTGCAGACACTCACCCCCTGGGTTGAGAAGCCTGAAGCAAAGGGGCCGTGGGCAGCCGCGTCCTCCCTGGGCGTCCCATGGACTCTTAGCGGGAAGGCTGAGCTCTACCCAATGACCCCCCGCCAGGACTCCAGGCTGCACAAGAAAACGCTCAAGAGGACACGCAAGTTTGTGGTGGACGGCGTGGAGGTGAGCATCACCACCTCCAAGATCATCAGCGAAGATGAGAAGAAGGACGAGGAGATGAGGTTTCTCAGGCAAGCTGGGGAAGGAACGCTGCCGAGCTGATGGGGGAGGGAGGGGCGGAGGGATGGGCCTGCGGTGGGTCTTTAGGGGAGAGAGCTGTCTACCGCGTGAAGTGCAGGGTCAACGAGACGAAAGGAAGCTGCTGTTGCTTGAGATCCTGCACTCACCACCCCACCCATTTACTCACCCATCTGTCTATTCCACCCATCCACCCTTCTAACCATCCATCCATCCATCCATCCATCATCCATCCACTCCTCCACCCTTCTATCCATTCATCCACCCATCTGTCTATTCCACCCATCCACCCTTCCATCCATCATCCATCCACTCCTCCACGCTTCTATCCATTCATCCACCCATCTGTCTATTCCACCCCTCCACCTTTCCATCTATCCACCCATCCATCCATCCATCCATCCATCATCCATCCACCCCTCCACCCTTCTATCCATTCATCCACCCATCTGTCTATTCCACCCCTCCACCCTTCTATCCATTCATCCTTCCATCCATCCATCCATGATCCGTCCACCCATCCATGTAGCCACCCACCCACCAGGTTGGGGGACATGGTGATCCATAGAGGTGAGGCTGTTGGCCAACACCCAACACACAAGGTAATTCCAGTTGTGGCTCATGTGCGGGAAGCAATGGGTGAGGATAGTGAGCGCCTGGGTTGGGGGAGGCTGCACCGAGGGAACCCCCTGAACAGAACCTGGAAGGTGAGCGGAGCTGGCCGCTCGGCTGGCTCGGGAGCTGTGAGGACAGGGCGGGGTGCGTCCCCGGAGTCCGCAGGGCCTGCGGGTCAGGGTGGAAGAGAGCGGATGCTACCCCAGCGGGAGGGAAACAGCTGGAGAGTGACAGCTGGCTCTCCACCTCCCCTCCGGGAACTTCAGGGCTCTGGGTTGGAATTGCAGGCTCACCACCCCCATCTAGAAGGGGTGCCGTCTGGCCCCCGAGCAGAGGAGCTGTGTGCGCTCAGAGGGGGAGGCCTGGCTGCGGTGGAGGAGCCGTGATCACGAGCAACAAGGCTTTCCTGTTTGCTGTGGTCTGAGGTCTGAGCATCCTGCAGGCCCAGCCAGGCCGCCCGGCCGCAGGGGTCACTCCCAGCTGGCCACAGCCCTCGTCACGCCTGGCTCTAGCATTCCTGGGCCTGGGTCACGCAGGCGCCAGAACCCTGGGACGGACTCAGTCTCCCAGAGTGAGGCTTCTAGGCCGTGTTCTTTCTGCTTCCCCGAAAACTGGGGGTGCTGGTTCTTCCCCCCACCACGCCACCTGCCTGCCGCTCCCTTCCCCGTGAGGGTGGGGCAGGAGGCAGTGGGAGCTGGCTGCTGAGCCCTCCTCTTTTGGCCAGTTGTTCTGGGAGCCTGTTCCTCTTGAGGCAAGGTCTCCACTTCCTCCCGCCTTCTCCCTTCCCCTGCCTTTCCCAGAGCCCAGGCTGCCTTTGGCTCTGCCGCCTCATTGTCATCCCAGAAGCTACCACTTGGGGGGAGTGTGTGTGCCAGGCAGGCAGTGCAGGCAGCACCTCAGTTAAGCCTGGAAGAACCGGAGAGGTAGATTTTCTGCCCCGTTTTACAGCCGCTGAGAGTGTCCGGCTGCAGAGTGGACAGAGCTACGATTCAGACACTGCCCTCCTGGCCCCCATGTGGCCTCTGTGGGCGGGCCCTGTGAACAATTCTACGCTCTGAGCTGTGAGGAAGGTGGCAGAAGGTGGTGCGGTGGGGACCCCGGGAGCAGCCTGCAGACCCTGGGGGGCGAGACTAGGACACGGCTGCGGAGAGCCCCATTCAGTCGCCGGCCCAAGCTCTTCCCCGTCATTTTAATTTCTCCTTTTCTGATTATATATATGAGATAGTTTTCAATGGACTCGCTCCGAAAGAGCCACAGGAAACACTTTGGGGTTTATCCTGCCAGCGTTTTCTGTGAATGTATATACATTGGCAATATGCAGGTTACACGTTAAGGTGCCCATTGTAAATAGGAAATAAGATATGGCTCAAAACTCAGAAAACAAGAGGACAAACAGTGAAAAGTTTCTGCCAGGCACCTGGTCCCCTCCTGCTGTTACTGTTTTTTGCTGTAATCCTTCCAGAAACAGTGTTTAGATCGGAGAGTAAACACACACATTCACCTGTGCATACACAGACCCTGTCTTTCCCCACCCAGATGGTAGGGTTGCCTAATAGATCCACCTGTCCACTGAGAGATCATCCCGGATCTGCCATAAAGAACTGCTACATTTTTAATAGATGTTTTCCCACGTAATCCTCTTCTAAAACCTGATTTTTAATGACAACAGGCGGATATGTTTCCATTTAATGAGACCCTTACTGACGGACTGTTTCTATGTCCTTGTTCCACTTTATTGTGCGTCTGTGAATGCTGCTTTAGAATGTTATCCGCAAGTGCAACTGTCATCGCAAAGGGCATACACTTATGGCCAAACTGTCCTCCAGGAATGTCGTACCAATTTATACGTCAGCAGGTTACAAAAGCATCAGTTTCCCCCATCGTCCCACCTGTTTAGTTAATCAGAATGCTATTCCTTTTGAATTTACAGGTCATATCTATATACTTTATGTAAAAATCTCTTCTTTTGTTTCATGTCTGTTCATGTTCGGTGTCACTTGTTGAGTTTAGGATATTCCTGTGTTATTGATTTGTGAGTACTCTTTACATATTGAGATGATGAATGTTTTCCCCGCCCGTGAATGTCACATGGAGCCCGAGTTCTAACCCCGCCTCCGCCCCGGTGTGATGCCGCTCCGCGCTCCGGCCTTCGGTGCCCCTCGCTGACTGGGGCCACTTTCTGACGGAGGTGTCCCACCTTTTCACCCTCAGGCGCCAGGAGCTCCGAGAGCTGCGGCTGCTCCAGAAGGAAGAGCATCGGAACCAGAACCAGCTGAGCAGAAAGCACGAGCTGCAGCTGGAGCAGATGCACAAACGCTTCGAACAAGAAGTCAACGTGAGTGTGGGAAAGATGGGCCCCGATAGGGCTCCTTGCCTCCGTTTTTCTTTTTTAATATATTTTATTGATTTTTTACAGAGAGGAAGGGAGAGGGATAGAGAGTTAGAAACATCAATGAGAGAGAAACATCGACCAGCCTGCCTCCTGCGCACCCCCACTGGGAATGTGCCCGCAACCATGTACATGCTCTTGACCGGAATCGAACCTGGGACCCTTCAGTCCGCAGACTGACGCTCTCCCCACTGAGCTAAACTGGTTTCGGCTCCATCTGCAGAGTGGGGGTGATTGCGGAGTGGGGAGCAACTCACAGCTGTCCAGTTCCTATCTCTTGAGGCTTTGACCTGTATAATTACACGCAGGTCACAGTGCTTCTGTGTCAAACCGGAGCATCTCTAGAGGGAAGCTAATCGGTGCTGAGCACCATGCCAGCGCCTGCAGGGTAGATGGTCTGTGCTCCCTTTTGCACACGAGGAAATAGAGACCCAGAGGTGAAGGGCTATGTCTCAGGCCACACAGTGAAGAGGTGATGGAGCTGGGATGTAAGCCCAGGCCTGGGGACACGTTCTGGGCTCCTCCCATCCTGCCCCCCATCTCCCTCCCAGGGACGTGCAGAGTGGCTTTGCTGAGTGCCTCTGCTCCTTGCAGGCCAAGAAGAAGTTCTTTGACACGGAGCTGGAGAACCTGGAGCGCCAGCAGAAGCAGCAGGTGGAGAAGATGGAGCAGGACCACGCGGTGCGCCGCCGGGAGGAGGCCAAGCGCATCCGCCTGGAGCAGGAGCGGGACTACACCCGGTTCCAGGAGCAGCTCAAACTGATGAAGAAGGAGGTGAGTGCTGGGCAGAGGCAGGGTGTCTAGGCCAGTGGTCGGCAAACTCATCAGTCAACAGGGCCAAACATCAACGTACAACTATTGAAATTTCTTTTGAGAGCCAAATTTTTTAGACTTAAAACTTCTTCCAACGCCACTTCTTCAACATAGACTCGCCCAGGCCGTGGTACTTTGCGGAGAGCCACACTCCAGGGGCCAAAGAGCCTCACTTTCCATCCGCCTGTCCTGTCGGCTACTGAGGAAGGAGTGTAATGACTCCCACTGTCATTAGGGATTTATTACTTCTCCTTCAGTGGGGCCCTTTTTGTTTGTTTCTGAAGTTCTTTTGTTACTTAACATTGTCCTCGCTGCTCAGCGAACTGGCCTGTCCTTTTCATGGAATGTCCCTCTTTATTGCTGATAATACTCCCCGTGAAATCTGCTTTCTCGGATAGCAGTCCTGCTGTCTGCTGATGGGTGTTTCAGCAGAATCTTTCCCCGTCCTTTCCATTGAATCTGCCTGTATGTTGGATGCCGGTTTCTTAGGGACAGCATAGAGTTGGCATTGTTTCCTGGGGTTAATTTTTTTTGGGCAGACCCCTCCAGGGTGGCCCACCTTGGCCTCCATCCTCCCAGCTTAGCGATCCCAGAGGCCAGAGAGCAAGCAGCTTTCCTCTGACGGCTCCAGCAAACATCATGAAAGTCTCACTGGCCCAGAGAGGGCCACGTGTTCCCTCTGCACCGTGCTGATTGACAGTGTAGACCGCACACCCAGCCTAGAGCCAGATGGGATGGGGTGTCGGCGCCACCTGCACCTCAGAGACTGAGCAGGGGGTACCTGATGCGTGCACTCTGCTGGGGTGATAACCACTATCAAGGGGGTTAAAAACAGCTTCAAGATTATAATCGTTTAAGAGACGGACAGCATATCTGTGGGATTGGTATTTTGGGGGAGGGGAGGTGATTAGGAACAAGGTGTCTAAAAGGGAAAAGGGTTGAGAAATGGAATCTGGGGTGCTGTCATCAGTAGGGGGATGAATACCAAGCAGCAAAAAGCACCTGTCTCCCCCGAGTCTGGAAACTGAGTCAGCCGCCAGGAATGTGCCAGTAGGTGCCACCTGTCAGCATGGCCTGCAGGAGGGGTGGGCAGTGGCTAGAAGGCTAAGCCCGAAGACGGTGTCGCTGGCCCAGGAGTCAGGGAGTGTGGGGCGGTCCCCTGACCAGCCGCTCTCTGCAGGTCAAGAACGAGGTGGAGAAGCTCCCCAGGCAGCAGCGGAAGGAGAGCATGAAGCAGAAGATGGAGGAGCATGCGCAGAAGAAGCAGCATCTCGTGAGTCCTTGCCCCTCACTCAGGGGGCGGGGGGACTCGGGAGTCCCCGGGGGAGACTGAACGGTGACAGGTCCTCTCTGTTATGCCTGTACCCTACCCCTCCTCTGGTACTCTGAGCCCATACTATTGTCATCCCTGTTCTCTCACCCCTCCCCTGCAGTCTTCCTTGATTCCACCTCCGGCTGGACGTGAGTTCTCCCCTCTCTCGATACCGCAGCCCTGCACACCCTCCTCTCCCAAAGCCTTACGTGCCTCCCGCTTGTTGTGGGGTGGTTTGTATGCCACAGCTCCTTGGTCAACCCAACTTGGCACCTGGGAGCCCCAAAGACATCCAACCCACGATCTCCCGGACCTGGCCCTGTTCTCGTCTTTGGAGAGCGTGCCCTCCTGCACCTGTTGTGAGGCCAGAAACCTGTAACTCCTGGCACCTCCTTTCCCTCCAGTCCCTCATCGCCTCCTGAGACATCGTTTACTTTTTTTTAAATCTCCAAACTCTCTGGAACCATCAACTCGTCCACGTCTCTGCGACTCCCTAGCCATTGTCATCTTTTGCCTGAACTGCTACAGCCGCCTCCCAGCCAGCCTCCCTACCTTCTCTCGTGTTCCTCTGCAGTTCCGTCACTGGCGAGTGTGATCTTGTCCTCCTCCCCCCACAGCCCTGCGCCTTGAGGCCCTTCAGTGGCTCAGCCTTTGTCTGTAAGATCGTGTGCTTGCGAGGCCCTGCAGGTCTGGCCCGGCCCCTGCCTCTCCCCCTCCACTCCATCCCTCGGCCCAGCCTCACCAGCCTGGCGGTCATGCTCTCATTTTCTTTCTACATCCTGTCTCCTCTGCCCCCAAATGCAGAGAAAATTCAGTCAGCCTTGACCAAGGCTTTGGACATGACCCGGGTTAGCTTCACCTCCCTCTGCAGGGAAAGGAATCAGAAGGGACCCTGAAGAGTTAACAGTGGGGGCCGAGGCCCCAAACTCAGTCTGACTCCAGACTTCACGTCCTCTCCAGGACACCCTCACTCTCCCCCAGCGGGGCCCCTGACGCTCTGGTGAGGAGAAAGGCAGGCTGGGAGGGTGAGAGAGGCCCTCAGCCCCACAAAGGGACAGCCGATTGGCCCTTTCTTTGGGAGAACAATCTGGCAATTGTATGAAGAGCCGTGAAAATGTGCACACATCCGGCCTGGATTTCCTGCTTCTAAAGACTAATCCTGAGGATTAATCATCACAGAGGCTCCCGTTTAGCTACCAGAGTGTGAAGAGCAAGCAGCCTAGCTAAAGTAGAGAAACCTGGGAAACAGCCTGTTAAGTGTTGGGTAAATAAGTTAGGGTATGGCCTTACCATAAAGTATTTTCAGCCAGTAAAACTCATTTGAAAGAATAACATAGGTCTTCTAAAAAGATTTTTGTGCATGTTAAAATGAAATTTTAAAAAATTCTTTATCGTTTAAAGTATTACTTATGTCTCCTTTCCCCCCCATTGATCTCTCCCCGGCCAGTCCCACCCCCCAGCACATGGTCTTACCCCCCTGTCTGTGTCCATGGGTTATGCTCATGTGCATGCATGCAAGTCCTTTGGTTGATCTCTTGTTCCCTTCCTCTCGGCCTTCCCTCTGAGGTTGGATGGTCTGTTTGATGCTTCTCTGTCTCTGGATCTGTTTTTGTTCATCAGTTTATGTTGTTCATTATATTCCACAAATGAGTGAGATCATTTGGTATTATCTTTCTCCCACTGGCTTATTCCGCTTAGCATAATGCTCTCCAGGTCCATCCCTGCTTCTGCAAATGGCAGAGTTCCTTCTTTTTCACAGCAGCGGAGTATCCCATTGTGTAGATTACCACAGTTTCCTAATCCACTCATCTGCTGATGGGCACTCAGGCTGTTTCCAAGTCTTAGCGATGGTGAATTGTGCTGCTGTGAACACAGGGGTGCATATGTCCTTTCCGATTGGTGTTTCTGATTCCTTGGGATATATTTGTAGGAGTGGGATCACTGGGTCAAATGGGAGTTCCATTTTTAGTTTTTTGAGGAAACTCCATACTGTCCTCCCCAGTGGCTGCACCAGTCTGCATTCCCACCAGCAGTGCACGAGGGTTCCATTTTCTCCCCGCCAGCATCCCCACCAGCACTGTCGCCTGTTGATGATAGCCATTCTGACAGGTGTGAGATAGTACCGCATTGTCGCTTGGATTTGCATCTCCCGGATGACAAGTGACTTTGAACATGCTTTCATTAAAGTTTTTTTTTTGTTTTTTTTTAAACTCTGGTACAATAGACATTGTGTGCAATTGCCATCTTAACTGTTTTCAAGCATAGAGTTCACTGGCATCAAGCACATTCGCACTTAGGGCTGTTGTGCAACCAGCACCATCCTCTGCAGAACTCCTTCATCTTACAAAACTGAAACACTAACTCCCTATCCCTCCTCCCCAGCCTGGGAACCCACCATTCTACCTTCTCTCTCTCTACAAATTTAACTTCACATAAGTGGAATGATACAGTATTTGTTCCATTGTGACTGGCTTATTTCACTTAGCACAGTGTCCTCAAGATTCCTTTATGTGAATGAATGTGTCAGAATTTCTTTCCTTTCTAAAACTGAACAACATTCCACATTTTACCCATCCATCTGTCTAAGGACACTGGAGATGCTTCCATCCATGGCTATTGTGAATAATGCTGCTATGAATATAAATCTCATGTATCTCTAAAAAAAGAAATAGCTGAAATCCGTTTGACTCAGTGGATAGAGCGTCAGCCTGCGGACTAAAAGGTCCCAGGTTCGATTCCAGTCAAAGGCATGTACCTTGGTTGCAGGCACATCCCCAGTAGGGGATGTGCAAGAGGCAGCTGATCGATGTTTCTCTCTCATCGATGTTTCTAACTCTATCCCTCTCTCTTCCTCTCTGTAAAAAAACCAATAAAATATATTTTAAAAAAATAATAAAAGAAATAACAACAATACCATAAACACCCCCCCCAAATTTAAATATTTCACAAAAGTTGCTTAACATCCTTTGCCAAGTCAGCATTCGCATTTCCAGTTGTCTCAAACCGCTTTTCTGATCTGAGGTTTGAACCAGGGTCCACACAAAGCCCACACACCCCCATGGGCTGCTCTGCTTCTAAGTCTGATTTCCCTGCTGCACATTCCCTGTGTCTTCTTTGGGGTCACGCTGACGTTTCTAGAAGCTGAGGCGCCAAAGCCGTCGCTGAGCAGAGCCTGTCCTCCCCACGCCCACAGGACCGGGACTTCCTGGCCAAGCAGAAGGAGGACCTGGAGCTGGCCATGAAGAAGATCACGGCCGACAACCGGCGGGAGATCTGTGACAAGGAGCGCGAGTGCCTCACGCGGAAGCAGGAGCTCCTTCGAGGTGGGTGCCGGGCGGGAGGGGCCGGTGGCCTAGGAGCGGTCCGTGGACACCCAGCCTTGGTCTTCTCCATCCGGAAACCAACGCGGTGAAGCGTGAGGCAGTCAGGAGCGAGGCAGGGATAGCAGTTGTCACCGGCACTGCTTGCGGGGTCCCGGATGTCAGGGAGAACACAGGAGGCGATGCAGACGGGTGGAAACGGAGGGAGCTGCATGCCTGGGGCGGCAGGGGGCGCGGACAGCATTGAGAACCTCCTGGGACAGCCATCCCACACTGAGCGGCTGCCCTGCCCGCCCGTTTCCATACCTCACTCTCACCGAATCCTCACTTACCCCCGCAAGGCACACAGGCAGGCCCACGTGCTCCCCGGTTTCATAGATGGGGGAACAGGCTGAGCGGGTGACTGTTCTTTGGCCGGGGTTACAGTTCACGAGGGGTGGGGTTGGCCTTGAATGCAGATCTCCCCTGGAAGCCGAGCTCTTTCCTGCTGTGCGCCGGCATTTGGACAGGTTTGCCTGCTGCCAGACCCCTCGCAGCACGAGACCTGCCAGGGGCAACCGGGTCCCGGACAGAGGGAGATGGGGACACTGGGGAGGAGGGGCCGGGACAGGGCGTGTGCGCCTGACGCACTCCGCTCAGAGGGGGCTTCTGGTGGAGAGGCTCGGAAGAGCAGCAGGCTCTCTGAGAACCATGGGTGCTATCTTTTTGTTTTTTTCCGGTGAGCAGAGGCTGGGGACAGCTCTGCGGGGTATGCAAAGCGAGCGAGCTCTAAACGGCTGGAAACCTGTTATGTGAACTCCATTTACACAGCGGGGTGGCTGGAAAGTGCGTCTGGAGCCCGCGGCCTTTGTGAGGACGTACACACAGTGCCGTCTCTGGCTCATGTGCCGCGGGTGCCACAGCCAGGGCTCTGGTGGCTCGGCACTCGGCGTGGACCAGAAAGACGGTGCTTGCTGCTCGGACATTCTGAACAGACCCCGGGTGTCTCCGGAAGCCCCGTGTCCTTTGTCTGCCCCGTGATGAGAACTGTGTTACCTGTGGGACGGTGGGCTGCACTGTCCCCACGGGCCCTGGGCAGACTGGTCTCACGTGACAGGAGTGCAGCGAAGCAGACGTCCGTTTGCCGCGGGCTGAGCCACCTGCTCTGTGACGTGCAGGCCACACGAAGGGCTGTTTGACACCAGCTCCCCGCCCGGTGGCGAGCACGGTGCTGATGAACAGACTTCAGGGATAAAATGCCGTATTGCTGTCACATATGTCATCCATATGCTGGACAGGGAGGGTCTCACCCATTTCCCCCAGGAGGCCGTCCTCCACGGGTTTCTGCCTGTGGGTCAGGAGAGCAGAGGCGCCGAGCAGATGGACCAAAGACAATGCTCCCTCTGGGGTGTGGTTGTGCCCCTTTGGCAGAGGGGGAAGCTGAGACCTGGAGCAGTCTTTTAAAAATATATTTTATTGATTTTTTTTTTTTTTTTATAGAGAGGAAGGGAGAGGGATAGAGAGAGAAACATCCATCAGCTGTCTCCTGCACACCTCCCACTGGGGATGTGCTCGCAACCAATGTACGTGCCCTTGATTGGAATCGAACCTGGGACCTTTCAGTCCGCAGGCTGATGCTCTATCCACTGAGCCACACCGGTTTGGGCCAGTCTTTTTACCTGTACTAAACCCCAGCGAGGGAGCTGAGTTCAGCCCAGGTCTCGGTTGCCCAGGCTCCTGGCTCCGAATGCATCTTGCTGTAGCGAGCTCCCCCCGTAGGCACTAAGGAAGTTTCCATCAACTCTCCCACGTGGTCTCCTGAGGTGGCACGGCCGTCAGCTGGGCTGTGGGGAGGGGAAAGCAGGGGTGGCGGAGAGGGCACGGTGGGCTCTGCCCTCAGCAGTCACCGGGCGGTGTGTCCCCCGCAGACCGGGAGGCGGCCCTGTGGGACATGGAGGAGCATCACCTGCAGGAGCGGCACCAGCTGGTCAAGCAGCAGCTCAAGGACCAGTACTTCCTGCAGCGGCACGAGCTGGTGCGCAAGCACGAGAAGGTGAGGCCCCGGCGGGCCGGCGCTGCCGCCAGGAGACCGGGGCGGGTGGGAGCCGCGCCGTGATGGGCGCCACTCGGGCACCATCTGCTCTCAGGAGGGTGAGGCTGGCCCCGGGAGTGCTGGGGGAGGTCTTGCCGTGGCTCAAGGGACAGAAATGGGGGAGACCATGCAGGGCGGTGATGGTCCAAGCAGCTCCCTCACTGGCTCTGACACCCCGTGTCTGTTCCCTGCCCCTTTCTCTTTCCTCTCTCTTCAAAAAAAAAAAAAAAAAAAAAAAAAAAAAAAAATATATATATATATATATATATATATATATATATATTATTGATATTTTACAGAGAGGAGGAAGGGAGAGAGATAGAGAGCTAGAAACGATGAGAGAAACATCAACCAGCTGCCTCTTGAACCCCCTACTGGGGATGTGCCCACAACCAATGTACATGCCCTTGACCGGAATCGAACCTGGGACCTTTCAGTCCGCAGACCGATGCTCTACTACTGAGCCAAACCGGTTTCGGCTTTCCTCTCTCTTTTGTCTCTTCCCCACGGATTCCTTCAGAATACTTTCAGGTATCAGCTTAAGCATGTCCTCTGCCAGGAACTCCCTAACCTCCCAGCCCCGGTGAGACCAGCTCTGTGTGGCCAGTGCGCCTCACACCTGGGGAATAGTCTGTCTCGGTTTAGTCCCCTTCGTGGGGACACACAGATAGCTGAGGTGTGGGTAATTCCGAACCTAAGCCATAGGGGCGCTCACTCCGGCTGGAAGTCAGGGGGGCTTCTCGCAGGAGGTGATACTGATACCGAGTTCTGAGATACAAATACGTGTCAGGTGAAGGGATTTATCAAGACTTTTAGAAATAAGAATGGACACCTGCCATCAAAAGGATAAACCATCCTTTTCAGTGTATGTTTTGCTTTGAGATACGAGCTCTGACGGCAAGCTAGCATTGATTAGATGGCGGGGAATTTAGAAGACCCCGCGCTAGTAACAATTTTCAAAGTGAGAACAGAAGATGTCACTTAGCAGCAGGTGTGAACGATGCAGCCTTGCTCCTCTGAGCCTTCTGGCCGGGTGGGCCCTCGGCTCCCAGTGACACCTGTGCCCGGAGCCCTGACCCCGGCCCGCCGCCTGCCCCCCTGCAGGAGCGGGAGCAGATGCAGCGCTACAACCAGCGCATGGTGGAGCAGCTGAAGGTGCGGCAGCAGCAGGAGAAGGCGCGGCTGCCCAAGATCCAGAGGAGCGAGGGCAAGACGCGCATGGCCATGTACAAGAAGAGCCTGCACATCAGCGGGGCGGGCAGCGCGGCCGAGCAGCGTGAGAAGATCAAGCAGGTGGGCCCCGGCGGAGCACGGGCGGGGCTGCCCTACAAGGCTGGGGACGTAAAACAGAGGGTGCAGCCGAGGGGCCTGGGAAGCGGTGTGCCAGTCCTACAGCTCAGAAGCCGCATCACCTCCCCGTGCCGCCTGGCAGACAGGAAGCGTGGCCACGCGTGCTCACGCCTGTCCCCTCCCAGCGCAGCGCTTCTGTCCGCAGCTTCCTCTGCTGCTAACCCCCTTCCCACCCACCACGACCCCCCTCGGGTGTCACCAGTGTGGCTCAGAGACCGGGATTCGATCCTGTGGCTCCTGCGTGGACACACGCTGTCCTAGCACATGTCACGGCAGTGTCCTGTCCCAACCAGCCCCACCAGGGCAGGGGCGGGGTCTCAGCTCAGAGGGAGATCTTAAGACAGGAGGGGGCACAGCCTGAGTGGTGTGGGGTACGAGTCCCTCTGACAGCCCTCCCTGGAAAGGCCCGAGGTGGGCCCCCAGCCCGGCCTGAGATCCCTGAGGCACCCACCCTCTCTCTGTTGCAGTTTTCCCAGCAAGAGGAGAAAAGGCAGAAGGCAGAGCGGCTGCAGCAGCAGCAAAAACACGAGAACCAGATGCGGGACATGATGGCCCAGTGCGAGAGTAACATGAGTGAGCTGCAGCAGCTGCAGGTACAGACCTTCCACTGCCCCCCGCTGTCTCAGGTCCCCCCAAGGCAGCCGCTCAGGGACAGACTGCTAAGAGGGAGGCTGCTCATCGGATGACCCAGGTGCTACATGTGTTGGCCAAGTCACTTCACCTTCCCAAGCCATATTCCCACATCCATAGAGTGGGCGTGGGTGAGAAGTCCTGCTTTGCAGGATTGGAGTAAAGCTTTGAGATGAGCTGAAAGTGCCTCGCCCAGGGCCTCCCAATGGGCATGTTGCTGGGTTTCTCAGTCTTCACTGCGTTTTGGGAAAGCGTGTCCTGATTACCTTAATACCAAAACCAGATACAGACACGAAAGGAAAACTGTAGACCGGTATCTCTCATGAACACAGATGTACAAATCTTCAACAAAATATTAGCAAACTGAATCCCAGAATTTATCAACCAGGCTGGTTCAACATCTGAAAATCAATGAATGTAACCCTTGACATCAACAGCCTAAAAAAGAAAATTCACACGATCAGATGCAGAAAAAGCATTTGACAAAAGCCAACATTTGTTCAAGATAAATATTCACAGAAAACTAGGACTAAGGGGACGTCCTCACCTTGATAAAGAACGTCTACAAAACCCCTCCAGCTTGTCCTCATCCTTACGCGGAGATGCTCAAAGCTTGCCCACCGAGAACGGCAAGAGGTGTCCTGGTACTGCCAAGCCCTATGGTGGCCCCTTTCCCTAGGGAGGTCCCTGACACCCCCCTCCCCCGGCTCCTGAGTTCACCCCACCCCAGCAGCTGGTACTTGGAGTCCCCGTGTGCTGGATGGAGGCATTGTTAGAGAGAGGAGTGGGCCAATCCAAACCTCTGTGACCTCAGGACATTGCTCAGGCTATTGGATCCTTCCCCCCCACCCCACCCCCCTTATAAGCTCCTTATAAACCACAAGATTGATTCCCCGTGAGGAATCAAGGACCTATCTGTGAGAGGCTAAGGTAAATTTTGTGAAGCAGACAGCTTACTTCAGAGTGAAAACAGTGAGGCTGGGAGAGCCTCAGCCAGGCCCATGGCCCTCACCCCTTGCCACAAAGATCTAACCTGAGGAAATAGTATTTGATGCAGAAAAATACGTAATTTATAGAAATATAACTATCTATGCAGATTATCTTATCCAGTTATTAGCTCAGGCTGCCAAACAGAAGTTTTGCTTTCTTACTGGTCTAGAGCCTGGAAGTCCAAGGCCAGCTGCCAGCATGGTTAAGTCTTCCTGGCCTGCAGATGGCCGCCTTCTTGCTGCGTCCTGACTGGGAGGGAGGGAATGAGCAAGCCCTCTGGTGTCTCCTCAGCAGGGCCCATCCTTACAAACTCATGTGAATAACCGTCTTCCCATGACCCAACTCCAAATACAGTCACATTGAGGATCAGTGCTTCAACATCTGAATCTTGGGGAGACACACTCAGTCCACAGATAGAGGTTTAACACAGCGCTAAAGAGTGAAAATGAAGAGCAACCTAAGTGGCCAAAAATAGGGAACGTTTAAGTTAATTCGATGAATCCATACTGGGGGAGCGTCTGTAGGCACTAAAAATGATGATTTTGAAAACTTACTTTTGTATAGAAACCTTTACATTATAATATTAAGTGGGGAGGGAAGTAGGTTGCAGAACTGTATATAGAAGGTAAGCTAAACAACATACAGGATAGGGCCTGACGGGAAATAATAGATAATTTTTTGTAGTGGTTGCCTCTGTTGCTTCAGTTCCTCGACAATGACAGTAGGGCACATGATCATAATATTAGCTTTATTGTTTTGTTAAAATGCCATGTTTGTGTTGAAAAATTCAAACAATGCACAACGTAGAAAGTTGCAAAATTACCGTAGATCCCACTATAGAATAAGAAATATTAACATTCTGAAATATTCCCCCTCCCCTGACACCTCTTGGTGCATTATGTATTTACGTTCATGGAGTTTTCTAGAAAAGGGGTTTATAATCAAGGAGAAGAAACGAGGGAGGGTGCTGGTGTCCCCGTAGCTGCTGCATGAGGTAGGTCTCAGCCCTCCGTCTCTGCCTTGTGAGTTTCTCACTGGTTCTGCCTGGAATCTGTTCCAGAATGAAAAGTGTCACCTCCTGGTAGAACATGAGACCCAGAAGCTGAAGGCCCTGGATGAGAGCCACAACCAGAACCTGAAGGAGTGGCGGGACCGGCTTCGGCCCCGCAAAAAGGTAACCACGCCGGGGCCAGGGGCTCAGGAGGCGTCTGCCTGGCAGGCAGATACAGATAAGACACACTTTTAGGTTTGTTCCAGGGAACTAGTTCACACCGTTGTAGGGGCTGGTAAGTCTGAAGTCTGCAGGGCAGGTGGAGTCAACCTAGGGGTGAGCTGATGTTGCCGTCTTGAGCCCCAGAGCAGCCTGGAGGCAGAACTTCTTTTTCCTTGTGGGCCCTCAGCTGACTGGAGGAGGCCCATCCCGTACACAGAGGGTGATCTGCTTTCCTCAGATTTACGGAGTTAATGTTAATCACACCTAAGTAATTCCTTCACGACATCTAATCTGGTGTTTGACCAAACCACTGGGTACCATGGCCTCACCAGGTTGGCAAATCGGTGAACCATCAGAGTCTCAGTGTGGTCACCTTAGATGTACGAAATGGATTCTGTACAGTGTCATGTGAAAAGCCGCCAACCCCTGGTTCAGGCCAAGGTCGTACTCGTTTGCTTACCCTCACCTAATCTCTCTGAGGAGAGCGCTGCCCTGATCCTCTGTGGTGCCTGTCCGGAAGCCCTGAGGTTTGTCCTGCCATCACACGTCACCTCCGCTTGCTGTAACTGTGGTCTGGACAGGCGGCAGCTGCTCACCTCAGCTCTGTAATGGCCTTGGAAGTCCTAGAGCGGAGGCCGCCCTCCCTGTGCTAATGGAGCTTTCTGGCTGGAAGCTGGCCAGGGTCCCAGTTGCTTTTAGCAAGCCCACGCGCATCAGTTTCTGTCACTACACCCCCTGAGACTTTCGACACTTGACACCCAAATCAGTAATACTCCTGCAGAGGTTGACTCTGGAAAGGAAATACATTTTTACTTGCTTTCTTCCCTGCGGGTTCTGTACACTCTTTTTTTTTTTTTTTTTTAAAAATATATATTTTATTGATTTTACACAGAGAGGAATTGAGAGGGACAGAGAGTTAGAAACATGGATGAGAGAGAGTCATCGATCAGCTGCCTCTTGTACACCCCCCACTGCGGATGTGCCCGCAACCAAGTTACATGCCCTTGACCGGGATCGAACCCGGGACCTTTCAGTCTGCAGGCCGATGCTCTATCCACTGAGCCAAACCGGTCCTGGCGACGGGTACACTCTTGACACATCCTGAGAAAGTTAGAAAAGGGATGGGTTACGCTGCCTCTAGCAACTGCCTCATGTCCCAGACTGCTCCATGAGGACACCAGGGCTTAGGGGAGATGTTACCAGTGTGTTTGGGGAGCTGGCATTGCATTTTCCTGAGGGGGCTCCAGAATTCCCTCTAGAATTGTTCTATCATTAGCGACCTGGGTGGCTGCTGGAACACTGCCCCAGAGGTGATTTCCATTCTGGAATAAATGTTCTTTAGCTCTCTTGCATTATGGTCTTGAGATGCTGTCTGTGTATGGGTTTAGGGGGGATGATTGTGCATTGTGGAATATTTTTAGAAAAATTTAGATTTCTTTTGGTAAATACCGAATATCTTGTAGGGTCAATGAAGTGTTGCTTAAGTCCTAGTTAGAATGTGGCCCCAGCCGAAACAGGTTTGGCTCAGTGGCTAGAGTGTTGGCCTGCGGACTGAAAGGTCCAAGGTTCAATTCCGGTCAAGGGCATGTACCTTGGTTGCGGGCACATTCCCAGTAGCGGGTGTGCAGGAGGCAGCTGGTCGATGTTTCTCTCTCATCAATGTTTCTAACTCTCTAACCCTCTCTCTTCCTCTCTGTAAAAAATCAATAAAATATATTAAAAAAGAAAGAAAGAAAAGCAATTATAAAAAAAAGAAAAAGAAAAAAAAAAAGAAAAAAAAAAAAAAAGAATGCGGCCCCAGACAAGTCGGGTCTTCCCTTCTGAACCTTGCTTTTTGGGGCTGTAAATGTGAGTGACGGGTAGTCCCTAAAAGCAGGTGTTTGTAAACTACTGCTGATGGGCCACGTCTAACCCACCATTGCTATTTGAAAGTAAGGTTGTATTGTAACATAGCTGTGCACGTTCATTGCTATATTGTCTGTGGTTGATTTTGCATTATCACTGCAGTGAACTTGTGCCAGAGAACTCACAGCCTGCCTACAACAAAGCCAGAAATATTTCCAATTTGGGCCCTTACAGATAGAGGGCTCCATCTGCCGCCTTAGGTTACATAGAGGAACAGATGTGGTTGGTAGGATAGAGTATCACGTAAGAGGCCTTGAAGTAAGAGCAACGTAGAATAAAGTCCTAGCTCACCCGTTACTACCTGTGAAACCCTGCGTAAGTTACTTAACTCTCTGTGGTAGTTACTAGAATTAAGTTGGTATTCCTATAGCTGAGGTCCCAAATTGATGGCCTATGGGCTAAAATTGGCTTACAGATGTCAGATTTGGCCAATACATAGCGGTTTAAATTTTTTTTGAAAGTTACTAACTAAATTTTACATTAAAATCTGGATTTTGCCCTGAGTAGCTCAGTTGGTTAGAGCAGTGGTTGGCAAACTGTGGCTCTCAAGCCACATGCGGCTCTTTGGCCTCTTGAGTGTGGCTCTTCCACAAAATACCACGGCCTGGGCGAGTCTAGTTTAAAGAAGTGGCGTTAGAAGAAGTTTAAGTTTAAAAAGCTCGCTCTCAAAAGAAATTTCAACCGTTGTACTGTTGATATTTGGCTCTGTTGACTAATGAGTTTGCCAACCACTGGGTTAGAGTATTGACCCACTATGCCAAACTATACAAGAATCAACCAATGAAAACATAAGTAAGTGAAACAATAGATGGATGTTTCTCTCTTTCATCCTCTCTAAAATCAATAAAAAAAAATTTAAAAAAAATCTGGACTTCCAGTTTCTTTTGAAAACCTAGGCGCTCTGGTAACACTGAATCCATCACACATGACAACCACCAGCTAGAACTGAGAAGAACCGCCCTCCTAGACCTGGCTGGTGCTCTTCGCTGCAACAGTCCCCGTTACTCCCCGCTGCCTCACAGCCAGCTCTCCGCTCATTTTCCATCTGCCTGGCCCCAGGGCACTGGGTTCTGTGACTCTGTTATAGGAGCTTAAACAGAACTATCGGGAACGGGTAGGACATATGAATACGTCCTTGAAATATATGTTGCGCCCTGAGAGGGACGATATATATTTTTTGTAATTTTTTTTTTTTAAATATATATATTTTATTGATTTTCTTACAGAGAGGGAGAGAGAGAGCTAGAAACATCGATGAGAGAGAAACATCGACCAGCTGCCTCCTGCACCCCCCCCCACCAGGGATGTGCCTGCAACCAATGTACATGCTCTTGGCCGGAATCGAACCTGGGACCTTTCAGTCCACAGATCGACGCTCTACCGCTGAGCCAAACTGGCTTTGGCTGTAATCTTTATAATTGTTTGTAAAATTTATAATTTTTTAATTCGATGTTTCCATTTTTTTGTTGGTATTCTTTTCTATTTGTTTGTAATTTTGTATTTTACTTTGCGCTTTATATATAAATAAACGAAAAAATATATATTTCATTTATTTTAATTAAGTATAAATAAAAAAATAATAATATAAAATTACGTCCGCTGGGTGTGACGTACTGGCACGTCCTAGTGAAAGAGTATGCGCTCGTGGTACGTTGTGTAACTAAAAAGGGAACTCCCCGGTTAACAGGTTAATACATCCAGCAAAGGAGACCTGAGCTAAGAGCCTGTGTGAATTACCAGACATTTCAGATCACTCATGTCTGTAGCAGCTTTAACACGCGCCGGTCCCTGTTCCCCAGGGGAGCTGAGCCACGCCTAAGTGCTTTTGCTTACTTGCAGTGACTGGTGACTGCACACATTTACTAGACCTGTTTGGTATATGTAAAATTGCAGAAATACATATAGAAAATTTTCCTGCGAATTAAACTCTTCAGACATGCTCAATTTTAATTACACATGTGTCTACATAAGTGAAAATAGGTAAACTAATTTTGTCATTTAAAAAATATATATTTTATTGTTTTTTTTACAGAGAGGAAGGGAGAGAGATAGCTAGAAACATCGATGAGAGAGAAACATCGACCAGATGCCTCTTGCACACACACCCCCACCCCCCTACTGGGGATGTGCCCGCAACCAACGTACATGCCCCTGACCGGAATCGAACCTGGGACCTTTCAGTCCGCAGACAGACGCTCTACCACTGAGCCAAACCGGTTTTGGCTAATTTTGTCAATTTTTTAACGCGCAGTCAGAAAACCTGCTTTATTAGATAATGGATTTCTGGCTTTAACAGACACCCTCCCCTGAATTGAGTTCACTATATCAAGGTTTTACTGTGTTTTGAAAACAATTCCTGGTGATTTCTGTGGGACAGGGCCCTGGCTAGGAACACTGTGTAAGCAGACATTTCTCCTCCCCTATTAAATCCCTCCCCATCTTTACCTCGGGCTTTTCTCCACTCCTTGGCTGTTTTCCTGCCAGCAGATCTGCGCCTGCTTTTCCCACACCCCATGCAGACTGGCACTGCCCAAACTGTAGCCCTCAGCTCACAGGAAACTCCCGTGTGGCTGGCAGAAGGACGGAGGAGGTGGTGCTTACTTTCTGGGTGAAAAGCTCTAGGGGAGGAGAGGGAAGACCCCGTTACCAGGCACCAAGCCCAGGCGGGAGTTTCCAGAGGCCACTTCGGTGGGGTTGCGGAGGGTGAAGACCCGTGTCCTGTGGACCCTGACTGAGCTCCATCTCCCCTCTCTGTCTCAGGCCCTGGAAGAAGATCTGAACCAGAAGAAGCGGGAGCAGGAGATGTTCTTCAAACTGAACGAGGAGACGGAGTGCCCGAATCCCACCACCCCCAACAGGGCCGCCAAGTTCTTCCCCTATAGCTCCGTGGATGCTTCCTAACAGCCACGCGGGCTGTGGCTGGCCGGCGGGTGGGCCGCTGGGCCCTCCCATTCTCTGTGAACAAGTAACTCAGGACCCTTCCCTCTTGCTTCCACACCAGCTCGAATCCAGCTCCTTGCCCGAGTGACCAGTGTTCCTGACTTCTCGCTCACTCACGGAGGTTCGCCTAATTTTAATACATGTCCTCTCTGAACCCCGTGCCCCTTCATGCAGTCAGTGATTTGGGCTGTGGGTGTGGTCAGGGTCTGAGAGGAATGAGTGTGCTGTAGCCTCGAGGCCCCTCCCCTTTGCCAAAGCACCAGTTTTTGCTGTCTGTGGGTGCAAAGTGCTGCCGCTGAAGTCGCCATGGGCTTGTCTGTTGGCTGTAATTCTTGGTGGCTTTTCAGCCATTGCCTACAGTGTCAGACAAGAATCAGGGCTCCTAATAGCCAGCTGCTCAGGGGGTGCCCTCATTTCTCCACTTTCCAAATTTGCTTTCCTCTTGAGGCCATGTCTACAATGGGAGAGCCAGACTTGTTCATTCTCCTGGTCAAAGGTCTTTCATGCCATCCTGTGTCCGCCACTTCCTGCACCCACACTCACACACACACGAAGGGCTTGGGCCCCCGGCCTCTTGTACCAGGTGGGCTGGAACACATATGCTGTCTGAGCCACTGAATATGTTAGGTGGAGCCACTGGTATGGGGCAGAGTGAAGAGTCTGCTTCCTTTTGGCCCATGTGGCAGTGATAGTGTGTATTCAGGGACAAACGGGTGTGCTCACCACCCAGCACTTTCACAGCCCGGTCAGTTTCAATCTGTTTGCCCAGGTGAAACGGGAAGGCCGTCTCCCTCTCCCTCTGCCCTAGCTTAGGAGTCTGGCCTTACACTTCAGAGGTCTGGCCGTCTTCAGGAAGCAAAGGCATCAGGGAAAAACTAATGCTTTTTGTCCCCCCCCCCGCCCCCCCCAATCCCCGGAACATGGCAGAAGCAAAGCTGTAGCTCAGACAGAATCCTGGACCTTTGGGTCATCAGTTGGCCTCTCAGACTCTGATCCCCGGGGCTGCAGTGTCGATAACCCAATGCAGGCAAATGTTCAATCTGGCGTTCGGCTTATTTACAAAGAAAACTTTTTCCACCATGATTTCTAACTTGACATGAATGGCTTCTTCAGGAAGATAACTGCTTTAAAGAAACAAGATAGAAAACTGAAGGTGGTTTTGAGAAATCATAAGGGCACATTGAGTCTGGGTGCTAATCGGCTAGTGACAGTTAATGCCGCTCCCCAGGAGGGCTTTCTCCTTGATTCCTTATGGTTAGGTTCGAAGCTTTGTCTTTCTAAAGCAGAGAATTCTTAGCACCGGCTGTAATCCTCTCCTGGATCTTGCAAAGGGAGAGTCGCCTGTGGAAAGAAGGGACTGGGCTGCCCAAGTCTCACAGATGCAGCAGAGATGCTTTGGAGGCCGTGGGAAGGCGATGGCCCTCTCAGGTTAGTGGGCATTCAGCTCGCCTGCTTCGGTATTTGACCCACATGGGACACTGGTCTGGTATCAACAAATGAGACAATTGTCCCTTTTGATTTAGGTGCACAGGTGCTGGAAAATGTGAACCAGCAGCCGTGTAATACAGAACGCAGACCCAGTTCTGCCAGAGGCCAGTGCTGGCGGATGGTCAGGTAGGGCTGATTTGGCTTTGTTTACAGCACATCGCCTTTTGCAGCCTGGGTGTGAGAATGAGTGTTAGGTTTTATGGCTCAGGCAGTCTTTGGTCCTTCCCTTACATGACTTGTCATTCATGTTGGAATCGTGTTCGAGTTGCTGTTTCCCTGCTCAGTGCCACCGGAGCCCTAACAGGTCCCTGTTCTTTCTGGACGTGTCTGGTCGGGCCGTCCAGCCTCACAATGGAGCCAGTGTGCATGCCCGTCGGGAGAAGGCCCGCAGTGCTCCTCAGGCTGTGCTAACGTGTCCTCTGGGAGGGACAGGTGAAACTGTTCTCATGACAGCCCACTTCTGGCAGAGTATATATAACTAACTTATGTGTTCCCTTTATGAAGGATAGAAGTTATTTTTGTGTAGTTTACAAACTTTATACAAGGCTTTTGTAAAATGTTCTCTGCAAAGTTAACTGCAAGAATGTAAATATGCTTCTAATAAAATAACAAAGGGAGAAACAATTTGCCTTCGGGAGTGTTCTCTTGGGCTGGAGAGGGAAAAGCAGGGCACACTTCTCCACATCTTCCGGACAAGAAAGGGTGTACCAGCTTCTGAGTACACAGTCATACAGCAGGTCTAACCTGAGGGTATTTGTTCTGAAAGTTACGCCTGGATCTGGGTGTGCGTGTGGTGTGTTTTCTCTTTACACACATCAACTATTATTCTCACTTAACAACATTCAAGCACTGAGTTTCCACATATTAACTTAATTGAATCCTTTCAACAAACCACGAGGAAGACACCGTCATTCCCGTTTTATTGATGAGGAAATGGGAGCTCAATTCAATCAATTTGGTTAAGAACAAAATATTGGGAACCACCTACCAAACGGATTTTTTTATATTGTCACTGGAGAAACTCAGCATACCAAAGACTTTACCGAGATGTAATAAATGAATATGAATCATAGCTGTGCAGCAGGGATCATCCTATTTGTTCAGCGAATTCTTTCTTTTTTTAGTCACTCAGAAGAGCCCATCCATTGGCAGCCCTTCCAGCCTTGAGGACTGAGTGATGGGCACTGGCCAGGAGTGAGTAGGAATGACTTTCCAAGATAAGGCCGTTAATAGTTAGTGAACCTCCCCTTTCCCATTAACACTGGAGACCACGAATTCCAGGTGGTCTAACTAAGATAGAGAGCTGGCTGACCAGTTTGGACTTCACACGAACAGATATGTGTATTAGGGTGTGAAAATGTGGTAATGGGTCACTTGGCTAGGAAGCTACATTTCCCTGAATTTCGTTCTTGTCCGTTTCTGATTAGGGTGGGCCAGAAGGCAGATTCCTGTGAGGGGTTTGGGGGTGGAAGTGAAACTGCAGTCATTTTGTTGCCCAAATACATCTGTTGCTCAGCTCACTCACCTCCGTGGTGTGAGTAGCTGGTTCTGCAATGGCTCCACATTCCCTTATGCTCAGAGCCTCCTTTCAGCCTCTGGTTCCTGGGCCAGGTGTGGCTGTTCAGCTCTGTGACACTTCAGCCTCTGCAGGACATCCATGGCACCAAGGTCAGGGGCAATGAGCACTGACACAGGTTTCAGTCTGACCCCAGTTCACCTATGCTTGCTCTCCCCAACCTTCCACCCGTCTCCCCTTCCTGACGTGCTTACCCTGTGGACTTTAAGATCCACTATTGCCCAGGAAGACAACAGCCTTAGAGATTGCTTAACTAGACAATTACATAACATCAACTCTGTGTAAAATATTCCTTAATTCACTTAGTGGTTCTGTTTTTTTGATACACAGGATAATCTGCTCATGTGGCATAGTGTATTCTATTCTGACTAATATAACTTTACTTTTTCAATTGCAGGTGTCTTATTTAACTTAAGTTTAAAAAGGGTAGGGGAAAATACAAATATTTAATTTCAATACACTTGCCAATAAATGAATTGATGAATGTTTGTACTTTGTGCTTTAAATATATTTTCCACACAATCAGGGTACTAAAGAATTAACTAACCTAACAATCCATTATTGGCAATGCCAATTCTATCGAACCAGTTAATCAAATTAGACTGTCAGAAAGTCTGGCTTTTTCAATCCAAATAAATGTATAGTTCATGATACCTTTCCCCCCCTATAAAAAGATAAGGCAGGAAGCCTTGTCATGTGGATAAAATACAGAGCTGCTACCTTTAATCCATCTTAGTGACACTCTTATGATTTTGCAAGATTCTCCCTCAAAAGATCTGCCTTTTTTTGACATTAGTGAAAATGAGTTGTCACAATGTCAGTGCGCTATTCTCCTAAGGTATCTGAATGCAGGAAACTCATCATCACATCATTTGGATGTGCCACAGGTGGGGGGCTGGCAAGCAGGAAACTGCCTGCTGAGGTGCCACTGAGCTCACTGGGGCCGCCCTCTGGATATCCCAGCCATCGGTATACGGCATACGTGTGCTACAGCTCTGCAAACTACTGCTGCTGTGTGCCACAAGGCGAGAAGAAAAAGGAAGTGTCCTGGAGCCAGGAAGAGAGGTCCTTTCATTCTGCCGTGTCCCCTAGTGCTCTAGCGACAGTTAAACACTGCCAGCTGCAGGGCAGGAATAGTCACAGGGTCCCACTCCAGTCTTTTTTTTCCACAAGAGATTCTTTTATTTTCATCAATGTTTATTTTGTCGTTAATCCTCACCCAGGGATGTTTCCCCATTGACTTTTAGGGAGAGTGGAGGAAGAGAGGGGAAGACAGAGAAGCATCGATGTCAGAGAAACACATTGATTGGTGGCCTCCTGCAGGAGCCCCGACCAGGGCCCGGGCCAGGGAGGAGCCTGCAACCGAAGTATGTGCCCTTGACCAGAATCGAACCCGGGGACCCTTTGGTCCACAAGCCAACGCTCTATCCACTGAGCTAAGATGGCTAGGGCTCCCACTCCAGTCTTTAAAAAAAAAATGTTTCCATTAATTTCAGAGGAAGGGAAAGGGAGAGAAGCATCGATATGAGAGAGAAACTCGGATCGGTTGCCTCCCGTACACACCCTGAGTGGGGATCAACCTGGAACCTGGGTATGCGTCCTGACCAAGAATCTAAACACTGACACTCTAGCCTCTGGCTAGAATAGAGTGTTTTTGAGAGAAGCTGGAAGTTGACTTTAAAATGTGAAAAGTGTCAGACTTTAAAACAATAGAAAAGACAGTGTGATAAACACACATATTGAGGGTCATATTCAGCTTGTGACTCCTACCCTAACTCTACGGGGTAGGCGCTGTGGAAAGTGCTGGGACCTCAGAAGTCTGGCTGCCTGATGCACTGGTGGCTCCCAATGAACCAGGACTCTGTCCCTTCCCACACTGACTCTGGGCTGAGCCATGTGACATGCTTTGGCCAATGGGACCTTAGCAAAGACTTAAAAAGCATTTGCTCATTGGGGTCATGTCCTCTAGAACAGCGGTCGCCAAACAGTGGTCTGTGAGGTCTGAAAGGTTGGCGACCGCTGCTCTAGAATCTAGAAAGCTATCCTGCAGGAGCCTGACTGATGATAACCCAGAGGCTGTTTTGATGAGCTCCCAACTGATTTCAGTCCCCCAGTAATCACAGCTCATACTCTGTGGGCTCAGCTGGATCCAGTCAACCCACACAGTTGTGAGAAATATAGTATTTTAAGCTCCTAAATCTTGGGGGTGTTTTATTCTGATGCAATTGGTCACTGCAACATGGGTCATTTATTGTAACCGATTTGTTTTACTAAGGAATGTCCCATGGCCCAGACAGGGGAAGGGGTCGGTGAAATTCAGATAGCAGGTTAATGGCAATCACTCTCCAATCCTGTGCACTTCCTTCCTGTTGCTTTTCTCTCCGTTCCCTTGGTGGAAAGCACGAGATAAGGATCCTGGAACTTTAAACGCCAACGGTGAGGAGCTTACAGTGTCCTGCTACACAAAAACAACTAACAACCTGGACCATAGGAATGGGGTTTCTAGCTCATTTAGTCAACTCACTGTCCGCGTGCAGAGAATGCAAAAAACAAAACAAAAAACACGTGAGAAGAGACAGTAGCTCCTGACAGTTGAACGCTGGCGGATACATCAGAGCCCGGCCGTTCTGTGACTCGATGATCCATAGCCTCGCCTTCTCCTCCTGTTGAATCTAGTAATTTCCCGGAACACAGACACCAGACTAGGCCATTCTGGGACCATGCCAGATCCAGACAAAAACAAGCCGGCCCCACCCTCACTGAAATGCGGGGCGGCTGCTTAAGTGCCAATTACAGCTTACCCTTAGTGTCCCAGCCCTCCCCCCCTTCCAGGGAAGATCTACTGAGCTGCCCAATCACAGAATCCTTGCTTTCCGGCACCAGCTAGTCCGGGGAGAGCCTCACTTCCTCAAAACCTCCCCCAGGTCACCTCACAGCACGCACGGAGAGGTCCCAGCGCACTTCATGTGAGTGGCTCTTCCTCGCAGGGACCAACTGGTTCAGCTGCTGCCCTGTCCCTGGCGGTTTCCGATCGGAAGGCACTGACAGTTCCCAGAGCCGGTGGCAGAGTTCACCAGGAGTCTCCAGGTCCCCAGCCCTGTTCTTTCTTAGCGCCTGGCACTCTGGTTAATGACACCCCCTCTCCCCCCAGAATTAAGCTCCACGAGAACAGAGACCTGTGTGGGATGTTCAGAACTGACTCCCAGTGTCTAGACTGGTAACCGGCGGTGGCTGGAAGTTTAAAAAGTACCGCCGAAACCGGTTTGGCTCAGTGGCTAGAGCGTGGGCCTGCGGACTGAAAGGTCCCAGGTTCGATTCCAGTCAAGGGCATGTATGTACCTTGGTTGCGGGCACATCCCCAGTAGGAGGTGCGCAAGAGGCAGCTGATTGATGATTCTCATCGATGTTCTTTAAAAAAATCTATAAAATATATATTTTTACAAAGTACTTCCTGAACGAATAAGTGAGTAAGAGGGGCTCAGTATACACAATTTCCCTTTCCTCTCTCGGCTCCTCCCCGGTCGTGGAGCATATGGACAGCACCACAGCTCCTCTCCACAAACCTCCTCTTCCCCACCTAAACCTCCGAGCGGAGCTTCTCTCGCCGGCCGGCCCTTTCCCCCACCTGAGCCCTAAGCCCATCCCCTTCTAAAGCACCTAGAACCCACCTGTCTCCAACACGTGTCCCTACCACCAGCCGCTCGCGGACCCGCCTAGCCGCTCCCTAGGCGTCGAAGGGGCGCCGCGCACGCTGACTGCGCATGTCCGGAAATGGGTCGCACACGCAGAATCTCTGACAAGTGACTAGTGGCCTCGGACTTTCCGTTCCGGTCTGAGCGGCCTGCAGCTCCCAGGAAGTTAGGAGGAAGTGGCGGAAGGAGAACCCGCGCGCAGGGCTTTCTGGGACATGTAGTCATGGAACTCCCGAGGCTCTATCCGGAGGGAACCCTGAAGCCTGCACTTTTCGCATTCGCTACCCAGGGCTGCTTCCGGCTCAGCATTGAGCTAGGAGCCGCCGGGAGAGGCCGGCTTCCCGTTCCCACAGCGCTCTGCGGAGCACGCGGCGCCTGCCGGGAGCTGTAGTTCCCGCTCTGCGTACTGCGTCCACCGAGGGGGAGGGCGGAGCTGCCGGCGGCCCGGGCGGGCTGGCAGCTAGTGTGGGTGCGATTACCGCCTCCGCCTCTGCCGCCTCCGCCGTCGCCTCCTCCGCACGGGCGGTTCGCTGCTGCGCGGGGAGAGCGAGGCGGGGCCGCCGGGGCCGCCATGGAGCCCGACTCGGTGATTGAGGACAAGACCATCGAGCTCATGGTGAGTGCGGCCCGCCGGACCGTCTGTTCTTCCGTCCGCCCGGCCCCGGGCGGGCCTGCCCATCTCAGCGTCCGGCCCCGGCCCTTCCCCGCCGCCTCGGCCCCGATCTCCCTCCCTCCCCCCGCTACCCCCCCGCCTTCCCTGGCCTGGGGCCCGGCGCGGTTCCGTCGGATCCCTCGAGATCTCCGGCCGGAGATGGCCCGGCCCCCTCCGGCCCCTCGGTTCTCCTCCCTCCCTCCCCCAGCCCTGTCTCCGGGCCCCTCTCTCGAACGAACCTCGCTCGCCCATGCGGTGGCCTTAGCTCACACCCGCTCTGGCATCTCCTTCTCTTTCTCTGAGAAGTGGATTTATTATTTTTTCTCTCCTCTATTTCTTCGGTCCAGGCCTGCACCGCTCTTGCAAGCCCCACTTAGGCCGAGTGAGATGGTGATGGGGGTGGGGGGGGGAGCAGCGGAGATCGCTCAGGGCCTGGGCCTCCGCGTCCTAGGAGGGGGTCTCAGCACCTTCTCCCGGACCCGGAGCTGTGTGTGTGGGTGCGGGACAGGCCCTGCGGGGTGGAGGCGGGGAGCGCCGGGGTGTGAGGCTGAGGCGGATTAAGCCAGCGGCCTCGCTCCCCGGACCTCGGTGATGTCCGGCTTCTCGGACAAAGGGCTTCCTACTGGGCCGAGAGGGATGTGTGCATAGCCAGGCCCCAGGTACTCTGGATTCCACCCCCAGGAGCAACTCCACGTTTCCACAGCTGCTTTAGGAGATTGGGGGGGAGAGGAACAGGGTTGTCCTCATGACCGCCGCCCGCCAGCTCTTTCTTTTCAAAAAAAGGAAAAAGAAAAAGAGAAAAAAGAATCTCCAGTCCCTGGGGGAGCGATCCCTCTCCTGTTAGAAACCCTTTCTAGCCAGACCAGACTTCCTCGTCCCGCGGACACCCCGATCCTTTTCCCCTTAGGACTTGGAGCCAGAGGGTGTTTTTTTTATTTTGATTGTTTTATTTAGAAACGGGACCATGAGAGATTGCCTCCTTGGTGGCTGATTGGGTGGGAGAAATAAAACATGGCAGCTATTACCTGCCCATTTGAACGTGAGGGAAAGCGAACCGGGCTGTGGGGGAAGGCAGAGCCCCAGCATATGGACAGGCCCAGGGCTCCTTCCTGTGGAAACCTTGACAGTTTCTTTGTATCTCTCCCGACACGGTCACAGCTTCCACCCAGGGTGGAGGGGAAAGGTGAGAGGATCTGCTTCACCCAGCAAAACGCTTTCCTAGCCAGATTTTTTTCCTCCAGTGTGAAAAATGCTTATTGAGTCAGTGATTCCACTGGGTAGGGTCGGTGACATCAGAGCCACTTCCCCCATTTCATGCTATAAATAATAAATGGTGACACCGAAAGTCTGATGGATGGCTGCATGGTTTCTGTGGACGATGCTATCTGGGGAGTTGAGAAGCACATTTCAAAAATGGAAGTACAGTAGCATGAATAGGGAGGCCGCTTCATATCTGCTGTCCTTTGCATAATTCACAGGGCTAGACGGCTCCAGCATCCTTGAGTACAGTACTATAAAAACTATTAGTTTGTGTGTGTGCGCACACACACGTGTGGTTGCTTTTTAAGGGATCCTGTCACTTGTGGATTTTTATTTGATTTTCATTTGTTAAGTAATTTTTTTTCTTCCTCAGTATAATTTATTGAGCTATGGTAGTCCAGCCTTCGGCATTCTGCAACTTTGTAGATTACTTTGGTGAAATGTCTTTGTTAGAATTACAAATAGGGTACATATTCGTATGGGTGTATTTACAATACTTCATAATAGAAAACGTGAATCTTTGTATCTCTTTGACATGGGCTGTTCTGTGCTCCTTTCATTTCTAATGATTTGAAAAATAACAAAATGTCTTTATTTTCAGTGTAACTTTATTTACAGTGTAACTACTTAGTGTTTTGGGGTGTGTTGTTAAAAAAGTCTCCAGCCTACATTTACTGTCTTTTGATACTCATAACTTAAAAACGTTTCTATTTTACATGATTGTTCTTGTCTCTGGTCAGAAAAGATGTTTCCACCTTTTGAAGACATTATAATCTGGGACTCTTAGAAAATTTAATAAAGAATTTAGTAGTTATCTAGATCAATTTTAAAATGGCTTTTTATATACAGGTTTTGATAGCCGTTAAGGTTTTTAGGCAATGCTTATACATATATGTATTTATTTCAGTGTAGTAGACAGCACAGCTACTTAACTGATTTGGTAAATCCAGGATCAGATGTGGGAATGATAAAGCCTGAAAATGTAATTGCATGTGGCTTTCTGTGTTCACCACATTTTAATTACCGATTTCAGAAGTAGGTTCAAAATGTTTTTTACATTGGCTTCAAAAGAACATGATTGAAGGAGGGGAAGGGGTTAAACTTATGCCTGTTAGAAAGCCTAAAGTATGAAATATTTTTAGATTTTTATGAGTCAGCTCCAGTACTCAGATATTTGTGATTGTGCTGCCTGTACCAGTTTGGCACTTAATGGTTAACAGGATAACTTTCATTTGGTGTTTCAGAGTGTTCCAATACTAAAGTGAGGAAACAGACTTTTGGGTATCTCCAACTTCTTAATCTTCATCCCTCTACTTTCTTTGTGACTCTCCTTTTTTTCTTACACTTTTATTATTTTTAAAAAATATATTATTATTGATTTCAGAGAGAAAGGTAGAGGGAGAGAGAGATAGAAACATCAATGATAAGAGAGAATCATTGATTGGCTGCCTCCTGCACACCCCCTACTGGGGATTGAACCTGCAATCTGGGCATATTCTCTTGACTGGAATCGAACCCGGGACCATTAGTCCATGGGCCAGTGCTCTATCCACTGGGCCAAACTGGCTAGGGCTCTTGTACTTTTTTGTTTACTCTGGTGGCAAAGTAATTAAAATCTCCAAAATATAACCCTGTTGCGATTGCCACCCTTGCCTGAGGCTGGGTCCACAGAGAATGCTTCTCCAACACACCTACCTCATCAGGTTCAGTCTTTAATATCGACTATATTCTCTTTTTAAAAAAATGTTTTTAGAAAAATTGATTCTAGAGAGAGAAGGAGAGGGAGAGAGAAACATCAATGAGAGAAACATTGATTGGCTGCCTCCTGTATGCCCCCTAGTGGAGACTGGGCCTGCAACCCGGGCATATGCTCTGATAGGAATGGAACTGGAGGCCTTTAGGTACACAGGATGGCCCTCAGCCAATTGAGGCGATTGGCCAGGGCTCAACTATATACTCTTGATTGAGACAATTGTATTTACAATTGCTGGCGGTGAATAATTTAACCACCAAATAACTTTTATGACCTTAAATTGGCCCATTACTATACCTTGTTTATGGGACTGTTTTTTCAAACTTATGGATTTGGTAAAATCAGATTTTTTATTATTAACCAGAGGCCCCACTAGTAGGGTCCCTAGCGGCTGCTGGCTGCTGGCCAGGTATTCCCTCTCCCTCCGGCCCCTGCTGCCACCAGAGCCTCCCTCCCTTCCCCTGGCCGGCCCCATCCCCTTGTCGAACTCCCAGATGAACTCCCGGCCGAGGGGACAATTTGCATATTACGATTTTATTATTATAGGACTGAAGGCCTGGTGCAGGGCATTCGCGCACTTTGGGGCTGCGGGGCGGCCTGCACCCTCTCGCAGTCCAGGACACCCGGCAGTCAGACATCCCTCTCGTAGTCCGGGGGGCTCTTGCAGTCCGGGACCCCTTGCTCCTTACCCGCCCGCCTGCAGAGGAGGAAGGAGAGGCTCCTACCGCCACCACTGCACTCACCAGCCATGAGCCCGGCTGCTGGCTGAGTGGTACTCTCCCTGTGGGAGCATACTGACCATCAGGGGGCAGCTTCTACGTTGAACATCTGCCCCCTGGTGCTCAGTGCCCATCATAGTGACTGGTCGTTCTGCCGTTCAGTCGATTTGCATATTAGGGTTTTTTAAAGAAATATTTTTATTGATTTTTTACAGAGAGGAAGGGAGAGAGATAGAGAGCCAGAAACGGATTTTTTACAGAGAGGAAGGGAGAGGGATAGAGAGCTAGAAACGTTGATGAGAGAGAAACACCGACCAGCTACCACTTGCACACCCCCCTACTGCAGATGTGCCCGCAACCAATGTACATGCCCCTTACCGGAATCGAACCTGGGACCCTTCAGTCCGCAAACTGACCACTGAGCCAAACCGGCTTCGGCTGCATATTAGGGTTTTATTATATTGAATGAGTTAGAAAAATAGTAACCATTTTAAAATATACCAAGTTCACCAAGCTATGTCTAGCGCAATGGGCTTCACTGGAAAAAACGAGAGTTGTGTATTATGTATCACGTGCCATTTATTAACACTGGAGTTAGGATATGAGGCCCTCAAAACTAGAAAGCTCTCACAGAGCTGCTAACTGGAAGAGAAAGATGGGCATCTTCAATTAGAGGATGGCAGAAGTTGATGCTAAAAGATCAGGAAAGGTAATCCTGCCTCCTCTTTGGGTGTGAACTCATCCCTTCCCCAACCTTTCCATCAATAGCGGGCAGTTCTCCTCTACTGTTGGCTGTTGAAAGGTTCTCCTCTTCATTAAGTGACTGTAAGTGAGCCATTTTCCTTGCTATTGCTTGGATTGAGTAATATAATAAAATACATTGGTGATATCAGTGCTATTCTTAGAGCTGTTGAAGGAAGGCCACAGGCCATGGAGATGAAAGAAACAGTGAAGATATTGGAAAAAATTTTTTTTCTTTTTGGATTTATTTTCCCTATCATTGGCTTTCTAAGTAGAGTAAGTGGGTTGTTTAGTAACTCCTTTAAGAAATTGGACCCTAAGTCTAGCTGTGTGCTGATTTCCCAAATGCAGATTAAATAGAAGTAATATTTAAGTAAGGTCCAAATGAAACAAACAGTATTCATATTCCTAGACTTCATTGACCTGCCTCAAGGGGCTGTGGCTCAAATATATCATTTTTTGCCCTCGATTTTGAAGTAGGTTAGATGTCCTTTCAGATTTGATAAAACCAACCAACCAACCATGATCCTGCACACAAGTCTTGGCACTGTTGACCCCTGAAAACAGGGAGTTGGCACCGGAGCATTACATAGGTTCACAGAGTAGCATGTATGTCCCTCTGAGTCTATGAATTCTAGAAACAAACTTTCTGTGCTGGGAGGTGTCTGGGATCCTGAGTTCCATCTGGTGATATTTCCACTTTTAAGGGAAAGAAAGCATTTCCAGTCCCATTAATTCCAATTCCAGCTTCTTCTGGCTTTTCTTCCCACACCCCTCCGTCAGTCTGTTTTCCAGCCACAGCATGAAGGACCCTCGTTCTTCTGATTGTGCTCACACTCTTTCCTTCGTCAGCACCAGTATGAACTGACTAAGCCCTTGTATTGAAGGCTGCTATTATGGGAAGGACCTACTAGTTGGCTGTCTGGATAAATTGGTTTAGGCCAGATGTCAGCAATCCTCTCTTTTACCAATGCTGATAAAGTCCTGTCCCTTCAAAACAATTTAGCTGTCACCTCTGATGTCAGCGTATGTTATGGTGGCAGATACACTTTGATTTTTTACCCACAGCACTGCCTACATCAGCGGTCGCCAGCCTTTCGGACCTCACAGACCACCAGTGGTCCAGTTGGTGACCACTGACCTACATGATAGTCTAAATGGAATGAATACTTTCTGGCCGTTGGCATTTATCTTGTGGGCCTTAACATATTCTGGGCTTGTGTTCTAGATTCCTGTTTGTGTCCTCTATTAAATGATAAATAAACTCTTCACAGCGCCTTCTTGTAGGTGTTTGGTAAATTTTACGTTGAATTTTTTGGTTGATTGTTTACATGCATTATTGCTGTCTGCCTATATCTTAACAATCCTCTTTTCTGAAAATTTTCATCTGTATCACTAATTTTCATAATAATCTGTTCCTAACTCTTACCATACTGATCATACCTTCCTGTTTATTATAAAAGCCTGTGATTGTGTTCAGTAGCTCTGTCTTATTGTCCTTTGTATACTTCATAAAGCTTAGAACTTAGGTACATAGATTTTTAAAATATATATATTTTATTGATTTTGTACAGAGAGGAAGGGAGAGAGATACAGAGTTAGAAACATCGATGAGAGAGAGTCATCGATCAGCTGCCTCTTGCACACCCCTACTGGGGATATGCCCGCAACCAAGGTACATGCCCTTGACCGGAATCGAACCCGGGACCGTTCAGTCCCCAAGCCGACGCTCTATCCATTGAGCCAAACCAGTTTCGGCAAGATGTTTTTAATTTAAATTGTTTGGTATTTTTATTTTATTTTATATTTTTATTGATTTCAGAAAGGAAGGGAGAGGGAGAGAGAGAGAAACATCAGTGATGAGAGAGAATCATTGATTGGCTGCCTCCTGCATGCCCCACACGGGGATCCAGCCTGCAGCCCAAGCACGTGCCCAGACCCGGAATCAAACCATGACCTCCTGCCTTGTAGGTCAACACTGAAGCCACTGAGCCACGGGCAAGGGTAGGTTTTTGTTTGTTTTCTGCCTGTTGTGAAAGCTTTGTAAGATTTCCTTTCGATAACCGTAAGCCCAGGGTGGGGATGAATAGAGGAGGAAAGAGCTAAGGGGAAGAGGAGGGTGGTGCCCCAGAGGTCCATAGACATTTCACCATCTTTACCGAACTTGACACAGATACTCATTGCTCTCGGCACATCCCGAGGGTGGTGACGGAGGAGCATTGAGGAAACAGATTCCTGTAGATGGGTTCTAAGGGCTCTGTGACCTCAGGGCGGCTTGCTTCAGCAGAAAGGGTGTGGGCTTGGGAGTGAAACACTGGTTTGTAGCCTGGCTCTGCCTCTTGCCAGCTGTGTGACCTGAGAACCTTAACCTTTCTGAGGTGTGATTTCATTATCTGGGAAAATAAGAAGATGCAGGCATTGTTTCGGCTTATTTATGAGCTATGTATGTGAGGCTTGTTTCTCAGCACCTGCCTGCCACACTGCCAGCCCCACAAGTGCAGGCACTGTGTTTGGTAAAGGACAGTCACGATGGTTGGCGTGAAGAGGTTTCCACCTCCCCACCCCCCGCGAGGAGGGCATCTGTTTATTTGTAAAGCTTCACAGAGGCCTAAAATTCAGTTCTTTTTAGCTGTTTTGGGGGGAAATGATGAAATCATACAGAATCAGTATTATCTTGGAAATCTGTGAAGCACTGTTAAAATTACTAAGAACTGCCAACGAGCCGAGACCGGTTTGGCTCAATGGATAGAGCGTCGGCTTGGGGACTGAAGGGTCCCGGGTTCGATTCCGGTCAAGGGCATGTACCTTGGTTGCGGGCATATCCCCAGTAGGGGGTGTGCAAGAGGCAGCTGATCGATGACTCTCTCTCATGGATGTTTCTAACTCTCTATCTCTCTCACTTTCTCTCTGTACAAAATCAATAAAATATATTTTAAAAAAAAAAAAAAAGAACTGCCAACGAGACACAATTAGACCTGTACTCTAATTACAGAGAACTCCTGTTGGGTTTTCAGGTAGAAGGAGACTGGTGATGAGTCACATGGACATAGAACATTCAAATGGTTTAGGGTTTTTGATTCTTGTTTCAGCAAAGCTGATGGCTTGACCTTTAGCAGACTAAGCAGTGAGTATCCTACGAGATTTCCTCCTGAGTCCATTTGAGTTGGTCATTGAATTAGTTGACAAAGGGGCCAAACCTGTTGGTCAAGAATGTGCTGGTTCCCCTCAGTTAGTTTCTGCGAATCACAATTGCCTAACAGGAAGTTTGTCTTTGTAGGCAAATGAGAGACAGACCAGGGACCTGACAGTCCAGTAGGGAGGGTATCTCTCACCTGGATCTTGCTATTATTTTAACAAAACTCAGGTCAGCAGGAAGCATTTTCAGGACTTTCCCTCTCGGCGTTAGTTAGTTAACCACGAACACTTTGGAGCTGTGAAGTGGGAACCATATGGGGCATTAACATGTAAAAGTGTCTGTAAGTAGAGAGATGTACATATATAAGCATAGCAAATATTGGAACCATTCTCTTAATAGCAAGCTTCTGATTCACCGAAGGAAAAGAAGACGTAAATGAGACTTCTACTGAGAAAAAAGGAACTTGAGTAATTTTTACATCTTTAAGAGTTAAATTTGAGAACACCCACTTACGAGAAGTAATAATGAAATATATTTGGTTCTGTGAAAGGGTCACTTGGGAGCTTAAAGAGGAAAGGGCAGCGGACAGGGGACCTCAGTCTTTACACTCCTGGTCTGGCATCTGTTGATCTTTATGTCTCTAGCATAAGTCTTCCACCACTTAGGCATTCAGTAAATGTTCACTTTGAAGGGAGGAGGGGAAAATTAACTCACTAACACAGGGAAAGGCCGGACAATTGTAGAGGTTCAGAAACGGGTTCGTTAGTCAAAGTGTCCCGGTTGTGTGTTGCTGCAGTTCAGCATTTTTTGTTGTAGCGCTAAGCTGTACTTTGAAAAGCAGACTCCTATTATATTGCCTTCGTAGTAAGCTGCTAACCATAGCTCACTATAGCTGCTGCTTTTGTCAAAACTGGGTTGCTGTTATATTCTTTGGCTCCAGAGTAATATCACTTAATGGGAAAAACTTGGGCACTCATTCTCTACTTGAGAGTTCAACTCTCAAGTATATGACAACTTTTAAGTTTTGGGTATTAAGGTATTTCCATCTGATTATTCTGGGGAGGTTAATCATTGACTGGTATTTCAGTCACTTCAGTGAAAAATCCAAATATCTTTAGTCATTGCCTATGATTTGTTAACATACCTGGGAATTTAAAAATTCTTCAGTTTCAGCTAGATTTGAGATTCTCGGTCAGAGACACAGTCTTTGCTTATAAACAAAGACTAGTTGGGCAGCATTGCACTGTGTTTTGTTTAATGTTAATATTGTAGGCCTTAGAATTACGTGGTTCTTTGCTAATGAAATGCTTTCTTAAGTGACAAGATCTGGGGAATTAGCTGTTCAGGATGGCTCATCTGGTTCAGTTGTATTTTTGTTCAGCTAGGCAAGTGGTCGGCCAACTGCGGCTCTCGAGCCACATGAGGCTCTTTGGCCCCTTGAGTGCGGCTCTTCCACAAAATACCGTGTACCCTAATTAAGTTAATGACATTATACCTACCTACGTATATAGTTTAAATTTAAAAAATTTGGCTCTCAAAAGACATTTCAATCATTGTACTGTTGATATTTGGCTCTGTTGCCTAATGAGTTTGCCGACCACTGAGCTAGGCTGAAATATTTCCTCATCTATACTGGGTTACTCTCCGTTGATGTTAGTGAACGTAGGGACCGTTGAGAGTAAAGCTTGATTTCATCTGCTCCTCAATCTAGGCCTTCCCAATCCTTGGACTTGGGGCAGCTGTGCTCTGTGATAAGGGCTCCCATACCGCCTAGTAGGTATGGGAGTTTGGGCAACTGAATTTTTCTCATCCTTTTTGAGAATTAAATGTAATGACTGTCAAGGGCGTGGCCCATGAGTAGTCCTTCCATAAAGCCAGGTATTTTAATTACTGCAGGCATATTTTGGCAACCGTGTGGCAATTGCAGAGGTAGAACGTTTATGTGCAGTAAGTTCCCAGTCTTTGATTTTTAAGTGTTTATCTGTGTCCTTCTGTTGAATGCCTTTCTCTTTCTCCCTCCAGTTTGTTTAGAATTTCCAGTCTAGTGGAAAAGCTGGTGTGGTAGTAAAAGAACCTTCATACAATGTGGGCTGGGCTTGTGTTTTGAAAAGTGTCAGCTAGTGAATTATTTATTGGTGTTCTTTACTGTTTCCCTTAGTTCACTCAGTGACTGGCTATTGTAGGGATTGACCTTTATTGAATCGAAAGGACACTCTTAAAATTACGCCATGTGTTTTTAAAAAGTCTATATCTTATTTGAGGGTTGAAGATTTGGATAATGTATAGATTTGATGACTTATATGTAGCAAACCAAAAGATTTCTTGTTAGGCGCTTAAATAGGTATCTTTAACGGGAGATGTCTGAACCCTTCCTGATCATTGGTTCTGGCTGACACACTTGGTATGGTGGAGGCGCTGTCTTAGAAAATGGAGAAAGAAGTTCATTGTAGCTGAATGGTCTGGGACAATTTCTGTGGATAAGAGTGTAACTGGTTAGCTGCTCTCACTTGGAAATTGCATGCTATTTATGAGAGTGAATATTATTAATATTAGGATGTAAGCCTTTGACATGTAGGATTTCTTACCCTCCTCTCAGCACAGAGGCGAGGGATGCTGTGCAGACCTTTTATACCGAGTAGCTTACTCAGGGGTTGTAACTCTGTGCCTCAGATCCACCTCTCCATTACCCTTCGTTCCGTTTCCTGGTGGCTGTCCTTTGCCGCTGGTGCCATGGTGGGTGTATGGATTGCTTTCTGTCTTTCAACAGTTACCGAAGTGCATGTTTGGGATTTGGTTGAAGAAAGCTGGATACAGTAAACGGAAAGAATCTTGGAAGCTGCTTGACTGCTGTCTTTTCTCAGACTAGTCTGAAAGGGAACCCCCATTCATTCTGGATTGGTGGATCTCAAGTACAGATATTGTCCAGGTAAGCATTACCCTGCATTGTTTTGTTTTGTGGAACTCAACTTTCTGAAAGAAGCTGGAAAACAAAACTTTTTACTCTTTGCATTCCTGGGGAAAGGAAGAAATGTGAGCTGCGTGTGCTCAGTGCTGTGTTTGGATGTGGATTAGTGAAGGTGCCTGTGGCGGAAGCGCCAGTAAAAACTTGGTTGCAATGTCAGAAGTGCAGCTATTTTTATTATAGGCTTGAATGGTTTATGGTAATGGTCCTAGGGAGTTTTGTTTGAGGACTAGCTTGTAAAATATGGACAGGAAGTGATAATTTTGAGACATTATCTCATCATTTATAGTTAATACCTGGTCAAAATATGTCATTTGTAGTTCCCACGTAAAGTAGTCTTATTCTTGGGGCTCTCAAGAAGATTTATTAACTGGGACAGCTGTTTATTGAGCATCTGCTAAGTGCCAGGTACTGTGTAGGCTCTTTACAACGACGTGCTGTTTCTCATTCAGCTGGCACATGCTGAACCCGTATTTTACAGTTAGTGGCACGAAGCTCATAAGCATTAAGTGCAAGGAGCTCAGGGTCAGACAGCAGGTAAATGGCAGAGCACGCTTTAAGCTGGGGTCTGTGTATGTGTCTCTGAAGACCCGCCTCCCCCTGACTGCATTGCTGGAGTGTGTGCTTCAGCTTTGGGGTTTCAGATTGCCCATCTGCACGAGCAAGCTTTTACAACAGGTTTCCACCGGAAAGGACACAGGGTAGGCCGTGCGTGGGGTATTTCCATTTTATCTGTTGTTTTCCCTGCGTAATGAGAAAATTAGAAAATCTCCAGTCGGTTCATCAAGCAAACACAGGGCGTGTGAGAGAGGCAGTGAATTTCAAAGTCAAAACAGTTCTCTACAGGGAAGTGTCATTTCGTCCAGTGAACTCAAGCTTGTTTTGATTTCAGTTCCTCTTTCGCTGTTATTGGCTATCTAACTAGCTCAGTAGCTTCTCAGGCAGACTTCTTTGGACCTCTGGTCTGTGAGCCTGACAAGTAAGACATTGGCAGGCAACTCTGTTGACAACATGAGTTTTTTTGGTACTTCATATTCTCTCCAGGTTTCTTTAATCTTTAAACAGTTATTTTTATTGTAAGCGGACACTGACTTCGTGATCCTTCTTCTAGTTTTATTCTTTATATTTGCTAGTATTTCTCCTAGGTGAGCATTCTTATCACTTGTCGTTTGAAGAGCTGATCAGGGTGGTGGTGGTAGAAAAAATAGCAGTTAATGCTTACTGGGCACTGACTCTGTATTGAGCACAATGCTAGACACTTTCTATGTTTAAACTCCTTTCATTTTCATCGTAACCCAGTGAGGTGGGTGCCATTATTTGTATTTCCTGATGAGGAAACTAGCGTAGAGAAGTTAAACATGTTCAAGGTCACGCATGAAGTAGGAGGCAGATGAATATGTGTCCAGGCCATCTGGCTTCAGAGAATATGCTTCTCACCTCTGCTATTGTGCCTCTAGTGCAGACTGTCATCCAGCGATAAAAAGGGGCACACATTCTGAAGTGTAAGCTGGACATTCTGACGTGAAGAAATTGCAGGGGGACAGGAAACAATTGTTGCTGAGTGTCTCGCACTTTCTCTAGCACTCCGGTTCTGGTAGCCACCGGGCTAGCCATCGGCTGTTTCCCGGGAGGGCTCGCAGCCAGGTTGCCTCAGGTCACCTTCCAGAGCGGTGCTGTCCAGGACTTTTGGTGACAGTGGCAGTGTTCGGTGTCTGCTGCTCAGTGTGGGAGCGACTAGCCACGCTGGGCTATTTGGGAAACATGTTTCTATGTCTGAGGAACTGAGTTTTTAATTTTAATGTACATTTAAAAAGCCACATGCACAGTTTAGCATTTACCTTCATCTTAGGTCTTGTCCTTGGTGTAACATCCTTAGAAATCTGATCTGGTCAGCATGCTCCAAGCAAGCGGCTCTCATCCAGGGGTGGCCTTCCGTTAACCAGCTGCGCAAGACTGGTGTGGAGAGCCAGAATTCCAGTTTATTATTTTATAATGATATGTGCTGGTTGGCAATTTAACGAAAACTTTTCTGATAAGTAGATTTGCTTTATTACTTGGTTCTAATTAATAGTCCGGCTTAATTTTTTTCCATTAAACAAGCGATAGAGGTACCTGAGACTCAAGCCAAATGACTGGAATATTCTCTCTGCGTGTAGGTAGACTTTACCTACCGGGTCAGAGCGTAGTCAAGTAGGTCAGTTAGCATGGGCTCACCAGGGAGGGAGATATTGCTGGAAGGGGACCGAGACAGCCTCCTGCAGCTACCTTCAGGGTGGATGGTGGTTCCCGGTGGCAGAACCTCTTCTTTCAGCCGCCCTGTTTGCTTTTCCTTTCCAGAATCTTCTGATGAGGCATTCGTTTCAGACCTGTTAATAAATTCAACTTGAATGCACTCTTGACTTCTGAGTCTGGGAAGTCTTTGTTCTCCGTAGGGAGCCTTCATCACTGCTGTGGTCTGTTGTGTGTTTATTTGGGACTTACGAAGGCAGCTGCATTTTCCTTGCTTCCCTGTGGCCTCCTTCTGTGGAAACATGCGTATTAGCTTATTTAATTTGGTCCTGTGGTACGGGGTGGAGTAGGAACGTACTCATAAAAGTACACCTGGTGACACATTCTCTTTGTATGACATCATGCTGTTAAATGTGCTTGTTTTCCGTTGACTGCATCATTACTTTGGGACTTGTTCTTGCTCCTTCTGTTCTCAAAGCAGAAAGAGGAGCAGAACTGAGTTTGCATTTGACCATTAACTTTTCAGGTGTATGCAAGATGGATGGAGGAGACCGAGGCAGTGATGAAGGCGAACCAAAGCCTTGACAGTGGGCGTGATGTGGGTGGGTGGACTTAAAAGAGATATGGGTGGTAGGATCTACAGAACTTGGAGATTGCTTATAAGAGTAGGGCACACATGCAATAAAGTATAAATTGTAGATTTTGGCTTAGGCACCAAGATAGGGAATACTAGAACAGCAGATTGGGGGCCGAGGGGCAGAGAAGGAAAGAATTCGCTTTATAATGAGTTTGGGTGAATCCTCTAGGAGGAGAAGTTATCTATTAGGAATATTGCTCTGGAGTTCACCAGAGACAGCAGGGATAGGAAGATGTGAGAGTTTTTATTTAGCCTCAGTGGTAGCTGAGTTTACCTCGAGTTAGAAGGTTACTCAGCACAGCTTGAGGAATGTATGTATCGTGGTATGAAAATGCCACTTTAAAGAATGGGCTGCAACTAGGGTCATGTCTCCTTTTAAGATCATATTTGAAATTGGTCAAGGGATTAATGACCACTCTCTTCTTTCCATCTTGACCAGGGAATTCTGGTCAACCTGTTTCCAGACTGCAAGGGAGTCCAATTTGCTTGGGTTCTGATTTTCTTTTCCACTGTAATGGTTTGTGTAATTGATAGAGGTACTGCTTTTGAAATGGTCGTGTTTTTTTTTAAACTCCATGTTGCAGCTAACATCTTCATCTTCTGTGCTTTTATGCAAATCCAATCTCTGCATCTGGTGATAAAAACAAGGGGGAAATGACCTGAGCAGGGAAGGCTCTGCATTAAGGGTGAGGAAGAAATGGAAATCTCTTCCCTCTGCCTCTCTGTGCCCCAGTGCTTGTCATTGAGCTGTGATGAGTGTATGTGTGGTGTTTTAAAGACACACATTTTTCAGTGTCACATGAGCCTGAGTGCTAGCCAGATATTTTATCCACTAGTCAGTGGGAGAAACAGTGAACTAACTGTTCATGTGCTGGAGTGAAGATTAGCCCTGCTGGAATTTTTGAGATGGTGTGCGGGTCCAGTGTGTTATATATTTAAGGGATTTTTAAGGCCAATTTTTACTATGTGCTATTTTCACTGTATGTACTGACTGCACCCCCTAATTCCCAGGTGAGCTGTAACTCCACTGTAATTAGGTTTTAGTAATGAAGGCATGAAGATATGAAGAGTTTATTACAGCTACAGTCAATCATTACTTGAGAAATTTTTGGAATACATTATGTATGTCTATGGTACAGAATTCATGAGGTCCAGGCAGAAGTACATAGGAAAATTAATATAAGACATTGTCTTATTTTCGGGGAAACAGGGTATGCATGCATATAGGTCCTTTGGTTGATCTCTCCCTCTTACCCCAACCCTCCCCTGCCTTCCTTCTGAGGTTTGACAGTCTAATTGATGCTTCCTTGTCTCTGGATCTGTTTTGTTCATCAGTTTATGTTGTTCATTATATTCCACAAATTAATGAGATCATGTGATATTTATCTTTCTCTGACTGGCTTATTTCACTTAGCACTGTGGTTGGCAAACTGCAGCTCGAGAGCCACATGTGGCTCGTTGGCCCCTTGAGTGTGGCTCTTCCACAAAATACGACCTGGGCGAATCTATTTTTTTTAGGTTTTTTTTTTTTATATTTTATTGATTTTTTTTTTACAGAGAGGAAGGGAGAGAGATAGTGAGTTAGAAACATCAGTGAGAGAGAGTCTCTTGCACACCCCCCACTGGGGATATGCCCGCAACCAAGGTACATGTTTTTTTTCTTTTTTCTTTTTGTTTTTTTGTTTTGAAGAGTCCAGCTCAGTTGGTTGTCCTGTAGGATGTGCAACTTTCTTTCTTGTTTGAGTATTTCCTCATGGTATCATTTAACTTGTTTCTCTAACTCCTGTGCTTCCTGTGAACTAGAGATTAGGCGAGAGGCTTGATTGCAGCGAGGTTAAACATTTTGACTAGAATGCTTCATCAGAGATGAAGGGTACCTCGCTTCAAGTCACAGTGGAGACCTGCTGACAGGCTATTCCATTCTCCGTTATGATGCACAGCTTTGTTCTGTGCTGTTGGGAAGGAGTCTGTGGGCACCTTGTCAGTGTGCTACCCCATTGCAGCCTTTCACCCGTGGTGTCAGCATCCGATCTTGGAATCCATTATTACGAGGAGTTACAAAGTTGTGGTTTTTCTGTCATGCCAGCTACAGTTCTTAGCTAGCATTCCCAGAGCCGATCACCCTTTCTCTCCCCTCCTCTGTGTATCACCGTACTCTCATGAACTTTATTTATTGAGCGTGTTCACAGTCTATTGGAGTCTTTATTGATGCTCACATTGTCCAGGTTTGGCTAAGGAGAACCCCTTCAGGAGCTCCTGCTTCCTTTTGAATGATCCATCAGTGTTTGTGTGTCTTGGCCTGCATGTCAACCATTTCTCCAAGAAGCTTGGTTCGTTCCTTTTCGTGGGAAATAGTGTTTTAGAAACCAAAATGGTTGCTGTTGGGTTATCATTGCACCTTTACAGTGCACAGAGCCAAGAAGTATATTTAAAAAGCGGCAGGAGCTGAAACCGGTTTGGCTCAGTGGTAGAGCATCGGTCTGCGGACTGAAGGGTCCCAGGTTCGATTCCAGTCAAGGGCATGTACCTTGGTTGCGGGCACATCCCTGGTAGCGGGTGTGCAAGAGGCAGCTGGTCGATGCTTCTCTCTCATCGACGTTTCTAGCTCTCTATCTCTCTCCGTTCCTCTCTATAAAAAATCAACAAAAAAAGAAAAAGAAAAAAAAGCATCAGGAGCCCTGGCTGGTTTGGCTCAGTGGATAGAGCATCGACCTGCGGACTGAGGGGTCCCGGGTTCGATTCCAGTCAAGGGCATGTACTTTGGTTGTGGGCACATCCCCAGTGGGGAGTGTGCAGGAGGCAGCTGATCGATATTTCTCTCTCATAGATGTTTCTAATTCTATATCCCTCTCCTTTCCTCTCTGTAAAAAAATCAATAAAATACATTAAAAAAATAAAAAGAGTCAGGAGTTGCTCCAGCTGGGCGGCTCAGTTGGTTGAGCGTCATCCTGATGTGCCAGAGTTGTGGATTTGATCCTGCAGTCAGGACACATACAAGAATCAGCCAATGAATGCATAAATAAGTGGAACAACAGATCTCTCATTCTCTCTCTCTCTTCCTCTCTTAAAAAAAAAACCCCAGCCGAAACCGGTTTGGCTCAGTGGATAGGGCATCCGCCTGCGGACTGAAAGGTCCCAGGTTCAATTCTGGTCAAGGGCATGTACCTTGGTTGCGGGCACATCCCCAGTAGCGGGTATGCAAGGGGCAGCTGATCGATGATTCTCTCTCATCAATGTTTCTAACTCTCTATCCTTCTCTCTTCCTCTCTGTAAAAAATCAATAAAATATATTTTAAAAAAAATAACCCAGTAAAACAAAACCAGAAGTTCATGTTAGTTCTGATTCAAATTTAATATTACGAGGATATTTTTCTGACTCTGCTAAGCCTTTTGATTTTCAAAATCTAAGGGACAATATCAGTGTGATGGCCATCAAATGGAGGTACAAGTTGTTATGGAAATAGGAAGATAAATAGCTTTATTCACTCATCATTGAGCATTTACTCAGAGAGGTACTATTTGGGAATGGGGGGTACAGAATCAGATGTGTACTTTGCTCCGAGAGGCTTGCAGTCTTTCACATAAAAAAGTATAGGACAATATAAAAACTGAGGATCAGGAGAGGTGTACGTGGGAGTCAGGACATTTCATAAGGGACATTTTTTTTAAAGTTACCCTTTGAGGACAGAGAAATTAGACAGGATGTGCATGTTTTGGGTTTGATCCGAAGGTAACTGGTGAGCAATGGCTGCAGGCAGTACTGAGTGCCATCTTTCAGGAGGGCTGGTAGGTAAGCAGTTCTTTGCGTTGTTGGAGGTAGCCTGTGTGAGGGGATTGAGGTAGATGCATTTGCAAAGATACCAATTCTTGGACTTATCCTTTAGGCCAGAAGTTATAAACCAGAAGCCATAGATAGATAGAACTCCACAGATACGTTATTTATTCTGCATAGATTTTAAAAATTGAGACATTTCATATCAAAACACTTAATTTCCTGTTCCACCTGAAAATTGGCGCTAAGCCATCGCTGGCTGCGCTTTTGAGTCAGGGCTCGCGCTTTTCCTGGTCACCAGAGTCCTTGAAGTCCATCTTTCTCTCCTTTGCTGAGCCATCCCCGCAGAGCCTGGAGGAGGGTTGTGGATGGAGGGAATGCTCTGAGAAGAGAGGTGGCTGTGGAAGTTTGAGCAGGATCCGTGCTTTCTTCAGTTCGGAGGGGTGCATTGCTGCAGGGAGACCAGTCAGTAGACTGTTAGAATATTCCAGGGAAGAAAAGACAAGATAGTAACAATGATGTGAAGTTGAGTAAATGAGACATTTTAAATACAGAATGGATAGATTGTTTTGATGTGAGTGTGTGTATGTATTGACAAGAATGTAAATCAGACTAAAAGCATGAAGTTCTATTTCTAAAAAGCTTTGTATTCATAAATCAGTTTCTAGATGTTAACCACACACTTTTGTATTTTATTGGTTATTTTTGGAAGACAATAGTCATATTTCATGGTTGTCACTGTGTAAAGTTTAGTTTTGTAATATGCAAATAACATACTTTGACAAAAATACTAACTCTGATGGTTTTATTTCTGAAAGTTGTGTATAAAGTGAAAATTTATAGTCATTAAAAAAATCACTTTTCTTATGCAGTCATGCACTGCATAACAATGTTTCAGTTAATGATGACTACATATGATGGTGCCATTTATACTAATAATAAAGGAATATGCAAATTGTCCGGGACTCCATCACAGTAACAGCAATGACTGAAGAGCAGGTTGCGTGGGGTGACAAGGCCAGCAGGGGGGGTTAGTGAGGGATGACCACACGACTGAATGGGGTGACCAGGCTGGCAGGGAGGGCAGGTTGGGGTGACCAAGCCAGTGAGGGGGGCAGTTGGGGGCAATCAGGCTAGCAGGCAGAGGTGATCAGCCTGGCAGAGGGGGCAGTTAGGGGTGATCATGCAGGCAGGCAGGCAGGCAGGTGGTTAGGAGCCAGTGATCCTGGATTGTGAGAGGGATGTCCCCAGATCGGCCCTAAACCGGCAGTCGGACATCCTCCTAGGGGTCCTAGATTGGAGAGGGTGCCGGCTGGGCTGAGGGAACCCCCTACCTCTGTGCACGAATTTTGTGCACCGGGCCTCTAGCTAGTTGGAGAATTCCTGTCACTTAGTGACGTAGCCCGTATAATGTATTATAATATATTATACAAATACTACGTGTTACAATTACTTACAGTAACATGCTGAACAGGTTTGTAGCTTAGGAACTGTAGGGGAACAGAATTTGTCACCCCAAAATATGTTTATTTGGCATAAGCTTACTTTAGGCTGATTAATTTCAAGAAGCAGCTCTGAAAACCAAATAGACGTTACCTTTTGTAAAAGACATTCACGTTTGTAAGGGTGTCTCCATGGCCTTACCTGGAAGATGGGGTTGATTTTATCTCTAGAAAGTCTTAGCAGCAGAAGACAAAGACTTAAATCTGCTTACTAACCTGACCTTGGCTTACTGTGCTCCCCTGGTAAACTTCCCCTACTCCCAACATTTTTTGTCTTCCGATGAAGATGGTACTGTGTTTATTTAAAGTGTGGCTTTAGACATTTTGGCGAGTTGCTCAGTTTTCCCCATTATGTAGGAAGTATATATGTTATTAAACTTTCATTTTTCTCCTGTTAATCTGCCTTTTATTTCAGGATGTCTCTGGCCAAGAACCCAGAGGGTAGAGGAAAATGTTTTTCCTCCCCTACAGAGCAGTAGGTTGTACCATACAGCCTGGGGGTGTGTGGGTCCATATACCATCTAGGTTTCTATAATACACTCCATGATGTTCACACAATGATGAAATCGCCTAATGCATTTCTCAGAATATGTCCCCCCATTAAGCCGCACACGACTGTAATTATTAACTTTTCAAGCAAAAATATTAGCAACACTATATACTTACTTTCAAAGAACTGGCTTCTTGTATTTAATGCTTCTTACAATCTCTGCATGAAATTAAATAAAAAAGATAGTGAGTTGACAAGGGACTGTCCCATACACTTAAAATTATACCTACATTAAGACTATTTGTACTGTTAGTAAGTATTTTGGAAATCTTTCCTGTCTGGTTGGGGCATGACTTTATCCAGTCCCACTGTCAATGCCATTACTTCAGATATTTAGTGTGTCACCAGCTCAGACAGTCGAAGAGGCATGAAGACATGTATATGACTAGACAGAGAGTGACTCACTGACAGAAGCCGCACCTGGATACTGTACAGTCAGCTTTCAGTTTCGAGGGATGAGCAAAGATTGATTAAAGGGCATTTGTGTGTATGTGTGTGTGTAACTTACATACAGTATTGAATATATAGTATGTGTATACCACACTGGTTAACTACTATTCAAATAAAGATATAGGACATTTCCAGAGCCTCTTAAGGGTTTCCTCATGTCTGTCTGTGCTTCACTCAGTCAGTAACCCCTCCCAGATATCTATTCTGGCCTCATGACTATGGGTTAGTTATGGCTGTTTTTGGATTTTATATAAATGGAATAATACAGCACATACTCTTATGTATACTCCTCCCCCAGTTCATTGTTATATCCCTGAAATTCATTTATTTTGTTAACTAGTTTCCCCCCCTATGTATTATCACATTATATATAGAATCCATAGTTTGTTTAGATTACCGTTGATGAATTAGTTGGGTTGTTTCCAACTTTTGGCTGCTGTTAGGAGTAACACTTGCAATTTGTTGCTGCTGTTAGGGAGAGGGAGAGAAACATCAATGTGAGAGCCAGCCATCCATTGACTGCCTTCTGCATGTCCCCCCCCAGGGACCAAGCCCACAACCTGCCATGTGCCCTGACATAAGCAGAGTGGAATTACTGGGTCATAGGATAGGCATGTTTAGCTTCAGTAGATACTTCTGAGTGCTTGTGCCTATTCATACTGCCTCTACTGCGGAGAGTTCTGTCATCACTGGTTTGGCCAGTCCTTTTAATGTTAGCCATTCTGATGGGTGTAGTAGTATCTGTATTGTGGTTTTGTTCTCTCAGCTTCATTGAGGTACTGTTTATATGCAATTAACTGCACTTGACTAAGTGTTCTGTTGGCGTTTTGAGAACTGTATATACACTCATATAACCACCACCACAATCAAGAGAGAGTGTTTCTGCTGCCCCAAACTTCCCGCACTCTTTTCCAGTCCCCACCCCACCCCTGGCCTCGAGCAACCTGCTTGTATGACAATAGGTTTGTTTGCGTGTTCTGGAATCTCATAGACGGAATTGTACAGCATGCTTATACTGCATGTACTCTTGTTATGTTTGGCTTTTGCCCAACATAGTGTTTTTGAAATTCATTCTTGTATCAGTTGCTTGTTCCTTTTCATTGCTTAACAGGTTACTTTACACAAGTATACACCAATTTTGTTTATCCATTCTTCTGCTCATGAGTATTTGGGTTGTTCCAATGTTCAACTGTTAGTAATAAAACTTGCATGAACATCTGTGTTCAATTTTTTACTTTACCTTTTTTTAAAATTTTTTTTTTAAGAGACTGAGGAAGAGATAGGGCGAGGGAGAGAAACATCAATGTGATGGGTACGATACATAAATTGGCTGCCTTCTGCATGTCCCCCACCAGGGATGGAGCCCACAACCTGCCATGTGCCCTGACCAGGAGTAGACAGGCAACCTTTCGGTGCACAGGATGATACCCGGCAGACTGAGCCACACCGGCCAGGGCTGCTCAGTTTCTGTTTAGACTCTGGGGTGTACCTGTTCCGGGAAAGGGGACCTGGCCCTGAGCCGGTCTGCCGAGGGCCAGCTGGTAGTGTGTGGGTTCCTGACTTCCTGCAGGAAAGAAAGGTTTCACAACATGAGTCCAGGTGATTTTTAGAGGATGTTTATTGAAGGCGGGACGGTGAAACCAGGAAGAGCCGAGGACAGAAGAAACAAGGGGGAGACCATAGGCAGTGAGCCTGGGCCGGCTGCTCTGGCTCACCGAGAAGCCAAAGAAAAGGGGGTGTTGGGGACAGGGTGAGGGGTTGGCCTGGTGCAGGCCTCATGGGGTCCCTTGGAGCTGAGGAGATGCGGCCTGTGGGGGAGGGAAGGCACAGGCGTGCCGCAGGGGGAGTGGACACTATCTCCTTAGTTTTTGAGGGGCTTTAAAAGCTAGGCCTTAACGGGAGGATCTCGATAGAATATTCCTGTTTTATACTGATAGGCCAAAGTGAGATTATTCCCTTAACTTCCACCTGTCCTCGGTGTGGTTGGCAGTGGCACTGGTTGGATTCCTGCTCTTTCTTGCCCTGAGCAGGTGATTTAAGCTGTTTTCCCTCTGGTTGGGGAGAAGTGTAAACCGTTTCTCTTAAGGCCCTTGGTTTAGGGAAGATGGGATTTCGCTGTTTACTAGGTGACTATAAACTTCTTGGCCATTTAACTATCTGCCTCAGTTCCGCTCTTCTGCTTGTCCTGGCTTATTAGCCTGTCTCAGACCTTGGAGGGGAATGCTGGCACAGGGTGTAGCTGTATGCTTACTTTTTCAAGAAACTACCAGATAGATCTCCACTGTGGTTGTGCATTCCTATAGTTCCTCCCCACAGTATATCACCATTCCAGTGCTTTACATCCTCATCAGCACTTGGCACTGCCCGTCAGTCTCAGCCGCTCAGATAGGTGTGAGGTAATATCGTCTGTTTCCCTGATGACTTATGACGAGCATGTTTTTCATGTGCCTATTGGCCATTGAGATACTGTCTTTAGAGAAGTGCCTGCCATATCTTTGATCCTTAAAAAAAAAAATAGAGTTGTCCTTTTCTTACTGATTTGTGGGAGTTCTTTATAATAATCTGGAAATGCATTCTTTGTCAGACACACATATTTGTTTTCATTGTCTTGATACTGTCTTTTGATAGACAGATGGTCTGCATACTAATGAAGTCTAATTAATCACTACTTTATAGTTATTCTTTTTTGTCCTATTAAAATTTTTTTGCCTACCCTAAGGTCTTGAAGATACTCTATTTTCAACAGTTTTTTAACATATGTGTAAATAATAGTACCAGGCACAAGATTCATTTATTCCCCCATATGGTTGTCCAGTTAGCCTAGTACTAGTATTTACACACACACTAAAAAATTACTGAAAATTGTTGAATAAGAAATTTATATTTTATTTTTATAGAAGTAATCCATGCTTACTATAGAAAACATAAAAATTAACGTAAGAAAAAAGAATAAAAGGCTCTCCTGATGACTTAATATTTGGTGTACTTCTCCTTCATATACATATTTTTCTTTCCTATATACTTAATATGTTTTTTACACCTAACATTATTTTGCAAACTGCTTTTAAAACTCACCAATATTTGTGGCATCTTTCTGAATCATCATATATTTCTTTAAAATATTTTGAAGGGATGCCTAATATATATGAATGTGCAGATGGCTAACTAGTTAAATTCCTTTATTAGACATTTTAAGTTATCTGTAAATTATAGCAACTTAAATCTGGGTTGCTCTTTCTTGTAATTTTATCTTTGAAAGCATCCTTGGGAGAAGTTCTAAGAGGTGGACTTGTTGGTTGAAAGGTGTATACATTTTTTAAGAGCATGTGTATTTTATTTACTTACTTATTTTTTATTGATTTCAGAAAGGAAGGGAGAGGGAGAGAGAGATAGAAACGTCATTGATGAGAGAGAATCATTGATCTGCTGCCTCCTGCACGCCCCCTACTGTGGATCAAGCCTGCAACCCAGGCATGTACCTTTGTCCGGAATCGAACCTGGGACCCTTTAGTCCACAGGCCAATGCTCTATCCACTGAGCCAAACCGGCTAGGGTGAGCATGTGTATTTTATATAGCCAAAGCTTTACCCACTTTCTACTATCTATATGAACAGGACATGACAGACCACATTTTCTCTAGGAAAGTGCTGTTTTCTTCATTTCTCTGCCAGTTTAGGGTATTAATATTTAAAATCCCAATTTGGCGAAACAAATTAAAAATATGTTTAATTGCGAGTGCTATTGGGCATATTTCTCTATGTTTGTGGTTATTTGTAATTCTTTTGTGAAAGAGGGAACTGTTTAGAGTAGCTGTGGCTCTGCTCTGCTGATCCCAGACCCTGTGCATTTGGGGAGCAGGGGAAGGAAGCCCCGGGTGAGGGATCTGAGTTTGTGTGGCGGGGCCAGGCTGCCCTTAGCCATGGAGGTGCCTGTCTCTGTTAGCCAGCCGCACCGGGGCCCTGTGCTGGCACACCGGGGCCCTGTGCTGGCACACCGGGGCCCTGTGCTGGCACACCGGGGCCCTGTGCTGGCACACCGGGGCCCTGTGCTGGCACACCGGGGCCCTGTGCTGGCACACCGGGGCCCTGTGCTGGCACACCGGGGCCCTGTGCTGGCACACCGGGGCCAGCTTCGGCCCTGCTGGCCGGGCCCCGGCCCCGATGCTGAGGAGGCATCAGTCGGGGCCTGGCCGCTGCTTCAGGGGCCTCACTCCGCTGGCCTTGGTTGCTGGAGCTGGAGTGAGGCCGCTGGGATTCCCGCACGTTTTAGGGGGGCCTTTTTTGTTCACTTGCAGCGAACCCTGTTTCCAGCCCAGGAGGGTACCCATGTCAGGTTTCCGGTGCAGCAAAGACGGCCTTTTATTGTGACCGTCCTTGGATGGTTTTAGTTGCACCAGTCAGGAACCCTATCTTGACACCTGTTTTCTTCCCGAGCCTTGTCTGCTTTTGCTTTTCTCACCCTAGTTTTTTGTTCTTCAGTCTCAGAGATATATCACCCTCCCCCCCTCCTCCACCAAGGGCACCAGATACTGTCTGACCTAACAAGCATTATCACCGTTTGTTATCAGGTGGCTGCACCCTTCCTCCTTTCTTGCCCGTTAACTGCAGCCCTTCAGAGGTGCGCTCAGGCTTGCGTTCCTCAGAGGTGGTGTCTGGGTCCCTGAGTCCCCCTACTGGTTAGATCCCTTGGTCATATTCTTAGAACACCCAGTTAACATATTGACAATTGATATGGCATATTCCTCACTGAACAGTCAGTTCCCTTATTAGGAGGTGATCTCCGCGGGGACAAAGATCATGTCTGTCATGTCATATTTAGTTCATGGCATAGTCTCAGCATCTGGCACAGTGTATGCCATCTGTTGCCCAGTTCAGTGAGGGAATAAAATTGGGAGGGCAACTGAGGATTACCATCTTGTATCAGAAGTTTGTATGTGATTGTAAAGTGAATACATTCTCCCTTTAAACTCTTGGTACTATTTTTCAATATCATCTCTTAATTTTAAAATGATTTTGATCCTGAAAATTAAGCTTTGGCATTAGAAACTCCTTTCAGAACAAAAAAACATTCTTTCTAACCCTAAACTAGATTTAATCTGTGCAGCTCTCACTGAAGCTTTCTCTGTCCTTTTGAAGGAGTTGACACTGATAATCTTTCCTTTGTTTTCTCCTTCCCTCCCCCTCCCCCTTCTTTTAACCTTCTCCCCTCCCCCCTCCCTCTTAAATGAATATTGGGCCTTTACAGCAGGACTTCCTTGCTTCCTTTGTGTGGACATTCGGAGTTGTAGCCTGAACCTCGTGGTTGACTGGTTGCAGGTGTATTTAGCGGGATTTGTCTGCTGTTGCGATTAGGTGCTTTCAAGGGGATGCATCCCACCAGCACCGGGTGAGATGCAGAGGGCCTGGTCTAGAAAGACATTGTAAGAAGATAGACAAAATGCCTGGCAGGGTCTCTTTCAGTTCCAGGATTTAATGGAATCTCTGGCTTCAAGCGGTGAGAAAACTCCACTTCCGCTGTGCCTGCAGGAGACAGCCAGTGTGCAGGGAATCACAGCCGCCGGCTGGGCAGAGAGCACGGGGCCCCTAGGCCGCCAGGCCTGGCTGAGACAGGCCATTCCTCTGTTCTCAGCCCGGTGGACTGTGAGCTGGACTGTGAGCGCACCACTTCTTACTTGAAAACAAGGTCAGCCTAGGATACAGGAACAATGGCCTACAAGAGTAAGTAGAACAAGTGCAAAGTTTACTCTAAGTGTAATTGAGGGAAGATAAAATGTGCCCTTTGTATCTTAGCATTGACAACTAACTTTCATGCTGTTCCTGGTTAATGAAGCAAAATTGTGATTACCACTGTTTTCTAACCCGCCTCCTCTACTGCCACCGTGTGTGTGTGTGTGTGTGAAATTTTAAACATTGAGGCTTTACCAACTTAGAATATGTGTTTCTCTGGGATAGGTTTGGTTAAGTCTCTGAAAAGGAATATGCATTGGAGAAAAGGAGCAATGTTTAGAAGATAGTGAGGGCTTATTTAAATTTAGCTTAAAAAAAAATTTTTTTTTTAACCCGGACCAACTTTCATGCCTGTGGTGCTTATTAGAGACCGTTATGAGATGGAACTTTTGCAACTCTGGAAGTGGTTTTTACTAGTAAGATATCACTAGTGAAGTTTGCATTTTAACACTCTTAAAAACAGAGACAGTGCATTTAAAAAAATATTTCATACTTTTTTAGGAACTTACTCATCTTTCTCCCTTTAGTGAACAAGAAAATAATACAGCTTTATTTTCTGAAATAATTTTTAATACCAGAAAATTTGGTTTTGGGAATTCTTATGTTATCTATTGAAGCATTTAGTATATTGACATGTCCAGTAAACTTTTGAATGAATAAGCAGTTTAAAATGATGAAGCTAAAATAGGATTACGTGCTCTGATTCTAATTGAGTCAAACCTAATAAGAGTAGATCCTAGCCAAAACCGGTTTAGCTCAGTAGATAGAGCATCGGCCTGTGGACTGAAAGGTCCCAGGTTCGATTCCAGTCAAGGGCACATACCTTGGTTGCGGGCACCTCCCCAATAGGTCAATGATTCTCTCTCATCGATGTTTCTAACTTTCTATGCCTCTCTCTTCCTCTCTGTAAAAAAAAAAAAAAAAAAAAAAAAAAAGAGTAGATCCTATATAACAAAAGGCTAATATGCAAATCGACCAAACTGTGGAACCACCAGTCATTATGACGTGCACTGACCACGAGGGGGCAGACGCTTAACACAGGAGCTGCCCCTGGAAGTCAGTGTGTTCCCACAGGGGGAGCAGCGCTCAGCGAGAAGCAGCGCTAAGGATGTCAGTCGGACATCCTCCAAGGGCTCCCAGACTGAGAGGACACAGGCCTGGCCGAGGAACGCCCCCTTCCCCCGCCCCTCCTAGAGTACTCGGATTTCAGGTACCAGGCCTCTAGTGTAATAATATTCCAGAAATCATCTTCCTGAAAGTGATATTTCTTCCCAGGAAAAATGAGAATGTTTTCACTACGTTGGAGAAAAAAAAGTTTTCACTGTGTTCTAATGCTCTTCTTAAAACACAGTACTCTGCACCCTCTTACCTGCCAGTAGGGTAAGGATCTGGCTCAGTGTATTTATAGGGCAATAAGATCTTGTGCAGACACTTGCAGAAATCCTGCCTGCAGAGCTTTTGGCTGGTGAGAATGGTAAGAGGACTAGAAGGTTTGCAGTCGGCGCCTCCGCTGAGATGGGAAAGAAAGCGAGTCCCACCACCTCAGGGGGCCAGGAGCCTGGGTGATAATGAGGGCAGGTCTCTGTTCTCAGACCAGGCCTAAGAAACAAGGTGAGTTTTCAGTTGTCTCCTGGAAGTCCTCTCAGGTGTAACGCAACGTGGCATATGATGTCAGGTATTTAGAAGCTGTGGCATCATGAGGCTAGGTACTGTCAGGTAGCTTCTAGAAGCCACAGCATGGAAATGAATTGGCGAAGTGTCTTTGTCACTTCAGAGTGCGACCAGACTTGGAACAACATTGAGAAATGGCCTGGAATCCAGAGACAAGGGGCTGTGAGCAGACCCCCAAGTAACAGTGTGAACATGCCAGCTGCTGTGGAGTGGCTGGCCAAGAGAGGGTTGAGAAACCTGAGTGCCATATTGCCAACTTGTACTGGCTGCGTATGAAAGAACACGGCACACAAAAGAATCAATAAAAAAGCACCTCTAGCTGAAACCGGTTTGGCTCAGTGGATAGAGCGTCGGCCTGCGGATTGAAGGGTCTGGGGTTCGATTCTGGTCAAGGGCATGTACCTTGGTTGCAGGCACATCCCCAGTAGGAGGTGTGCAGGAGGCAGCTGATCGATGTTTCTCTCTCATCGATGTTTCTAACTCTATCCCTGTCTCTTCCTCTCTATAAAAAAAAAACACCAATAAAATATGTATTTTTCAAAAAGCACCTCTATTTAATTCCAGATATCTCGTATATGTTTTTTAGTAAATAAAATGGGATTATAGTATAAGTCCTGATTTGTAGCCTTTATTTCATTTAATGTTGCTTGAACTATTCCAGTGCATTGTAACTTTGTTTCTATATGTTGTAAACTTCCGCTGGGTCAGTAAATGTACCGATCCTACAGCCATGAGTTTTATTTGGTGGACACACAATGTTCTGCCTCAGGACAGTCTGGGACTTATTTAACCAGCCCCTGTTGTAGGGCAGCTTTTCCTTTCTATTATGACAGTGATAGGTGTCGCAGCTATATTTTTGTATGCATCTATTTTTTCCCTTAGTATACTTTTCTACACTTGAAATTGCTGAGGCAAATGAGGTGCCCGTTTTTAAGTCTTGAATATGCATTGAGAGGATGCATGCAGGGGGTTGCACCAATTACACTTCAGTCTGCAGTGCAGATGAGTGACAAGTTCATCAAATTTAAAAATAAACAGAGCAAATTGCTGCTTTCGGGAGTTAAATGTCAAGAGAAGGCAGTGACAGGCAGTGCAGTGCAGGAAAGAATGTAGGGATTTGGGGTCAGAATTGCTAGTCTGCCACTTTGACCTCTGCAAGTGAACTGGCCCTCAGCTCCTCCTTCGTAAAAATAGCTGCCGTCTGGCCAGAGGTGGTATGAGCCTTCATGGGGTCAAGATAGTGTGTGGCACCTCATTGGCATTCTGAAAATATCGATTTGCACCCCCTTCCAATTCATCCTGGTTTTGAAAGTTTTCACTCAGGTTTACCATTTTCATTGAAAACGAAAACTTAGTTAAGTGTTCTCCCCTCGTCCTGAAATGCATTCCTAATTGGACCACAGATGTTAACGGACAAAGGCTCAGATGGACTGAATTGAACTGATGTTTAACTCTCTCCACGCTCAGGATTTGTGGATCTTGGGTAAATCCCATTGGAATTGGGTTCACACTGATCTGACCTGGGGTTTGCTGGGGAATCTGTTCCTGTTGGCAGCTGACCCTTAGGCTGGTCCTAGTACAGCTGAGGCTCCTGGTGTCTGTGTTAGAAATAGATTATTTTGTTACATTCTGTTCTCGGTGGTGTCCCTTAGCATAGAGGTTCTGCTTCTCCCCCCAGACCTCTGAATCCTTCCTCTCTCCACTTCTCTGGAGCTCTGGTGACAGTTTTTATGATAATGGTGAAATGGACAAGGATTTTTTTATACCTCTTTGGAATTACTCAGGAACAAGCTGTTATTTTGATCTTCACTGCTATTTCTGAGGGTTACTAGGTAAAATAATTTTCTAGCATCCAGCGTTTTAACACCTTTAAACTACAGGTGTTTATATAATTAGTTATATAATTAAACAAAATAAAGCATCACTTAAAATCACATAAGATAGTATTAAAATATTAACCATTCCATAAGTACCACATGTTCATTTGAGAAAAATCAGATAATATGGATGAATAAAAATTTAAAAAGAAAAATTACGCTTCATCCTTTTACCAAAGATAACTTAACTCCAAAGATCCATTTTAATTTTGTTAACTTTCCGGTGCTGGAATTGGAATTTAAAAGTTTTGTTTTGTTAATTGTAGGGTTTAATGAAAATTTTGGCTCTGGCTTTGAGTTCAGAATTTCTGTTTGGCTGTGTTTGAATCTCTAAAATTTGACAGACAGTAAACTTTTGTTTTCCTCATTCTTACCCTTCCCCTTCTCCTCCCCTTGCTCTTTCTTCCTTTAACATATATTCTAGCCTGAAAATACCGTGTTGTATTATCTGTAACTTAGTCTTATAGTACAGTTGCTAAGAATTAAAGCATAGTTCCTTTCTTAGTTTATGTCACATGGTTACTGCCAAATACTTTCCAATAAAATACCGTTATAAGGAAGAAAAAGTCATTTATAATTAAGGCAGGGGGTCACTAGTCAGTTCTTTAAAGGGTTTGGGAAGATGTCTTTAAATTGTGGGTTAACTTTTATTTTACAACCTGATTACTGTATTATGGTTCTTTTAGTTTTAAAAAACAAAATAGTAATGTTGGTGAGGGTTTGCTTTCTTATAGGTTGCAATCAAGCATTTACACAGCAGAAGCTGACGTTCTGAATCTTTTTTTAGAGTTTCGTAGCCCTATTTTCAGTACCACTTGCTACTTCTTGAAAAGCATGTCTGAGAATTCTGACACAATAGGACAGTCCCTGATTCGGATGAACTTGATGTTTTATTTGCTTGGATACTGGGGTCAGCCTCCAGTAGAAAGAAAATCGGTGTTCTGTCGCTTTCACACCTAGCATTAGAGAGCCGCCTTTAGAGAATCTCCTTGAGCCACCTCCTTTGTGATTCTTCAGGACAGACCCCGTTCCTGGATAGAGATTCCCAGTGCGGAGGTGTAAGCCCAGTGGCTGCCATAAAATGGACCTTTTATTTTGCTCCCTCTGTATTCAGTAGCCCCCATTTCACGATCATGTGTTCTTTTGTTGGAAGTTATTGGCAAACAGAACCTAGGCTGAGTGTGAAAATGGACCGTAGACGTGTGCTTCCAGAGGTAAGTGCTGGCACTCAGGCCTGCTCTCTGCAGCCCAGCTTAGAGAAGTTCGCATTGGTTGTAAAACAAAAACAAGACTGTTTTGTAGTTTCTCTAAGAGACTGACCTTCTCTTTAACATGCCTCACTCCAGCTGCCAAGGGTCATTCCTCTGCCTAAGGCAGTTTAACAGTTGTCTCCTCATTGCCTCTCGCAGTGGTTTGAATTTAAAAGTTGTTGATGTCTCACTTGAAGGCGATAGAAGATTCAGAACACTTTATTTCACAGTATCTGTAACAGCATACATGGCTATGGTACGATTACTTCCTCTCTTGGTCATGGGATTACCTTAGAGCAGACCTCTTTGCTCTCTGATCTGGCATGTGGCAGGTTTCCCCACCTGTCCTAGGGAACGGGTCTGTCTTTGGTGCTGGCTGCGATTGACACGGTGTGGCGTGATAGTAAGCTTTACTCCCTGCCTTAGTCAAACACCCCCCCTCCACCTTGCCGGAGTGCGCCTGGCCTCTTGCTCCCCCTCTGACCGCCGCTGTTGGGGCGGTGTGTGTGCTGAGCTGCAGGAGTGAAGGCCTTGTACACGCTGATAAAATATCAACCGCACACTGGGGAGGATTGGCTGTTCGCTCTCTCTCTCATCTCACATTTAAATACCTTAGTAATGCTACATTCTTTGCACATCCTTGAACAGGATGCCATTTCTTAGCTCTTTGGCTTTGCTTAAGCTTTTTATTCCGCCTGGAATGTCTTCCTCTCTTTTTCCCCTGGCTACCTCCTCCTTATCCTTGATGGCTTCGTTCAGGCATCCTATCCTTTGGGTGGGCTAAGTCTATTTGCATGTAAGCCTCTGTGTGTGTGTGTGTGTGTGTGTGTGTGTGTGTGTGTGTGTGTGTTTACACTACACATTCTTAAGATTCCCTCCCCTGAGCTGGGCAGGAGAGAGAATGGAGAGAACAGATGTTAAGTTCAGATCCATTTTTTGTTGAATGGGATAGTCTTAAGCCATTCAACTTGGTTATCTCAGATACGATGAGAAGAGTTAGAAGGCTAGTACCGATTCTGTGGGAAGTGGTTTAAAGGAAAAAATTCACGGGGTTTGTAGACATTTCTAAACCAGTGTTACTGGAGAGACAACATAAACTGCCTCTTTGGTTGGCTTTTAAAAGAATTGCCTCTTTGAGAAGCAATCAGGGCAGAATATTCAAAACACTCCATCTAGAAATAACCAGCATTAGCTTTTTTGAGTTGTTCTTCAAGCCAGCCAACCAGAAGACAAGGTGCCTGCAGCCACATTTTCCTCTTGGTTTGTGGTTCCTATGGCAATATGAAGAGAACCAGGGCATTCCTCTCTACCTCTTTTAGGAGCCGTTTGCTTTTGAAAAATGCCAAAAGTTCTTCTTGTCCATACTGACTGACAGTGTTTCTCAGCATTGTGGCCCGTTTTGGTTTTTGATTATATAGTAGATATGACAAAATTAATAAACTACTAGTTTCCTTAACAAATGTGATGGTCTTTGGCTATAGAACCTATGGTATAAATACAGTCTGTCTAATTGGATGTTTGCTAATATTAGGACCCATGTGAATTGCTTCCTGTTTGCTATGAACAATCCTAAGACAGAATACTGGTCATTACAAGTAGCTAAATGTGAAATTATTATTACTGTTATTATTTAAATATATATATATTTTTTTATTGATTTCAGAGAGGAAGGGAGAGGGATAGAGAGACAGAAACATCGATGATGAGAGAATTATTGGTTGGCCACCTCCTGCACGCCCCCTACTGGGGATCAAGCCTTCAACCCAGGCATGTGCTCTTGAATGGAATCGAACCCGGGACCCTTCAGTCCACAGGCCAGCACTCTGTCCACTGAGCCACACCAGCCAGGGCTAAATGTGAAATTATGACAAACATTTCTTAGGGGCCGTACCCATGGAAGGCCTCCCAATGTATGTCCATTGTGACCTCCTCGAGCTCGAGGCTGAAGTGTTGGAAGAGGCTTCCTTTGTGATGTTGTTAGCTTAATAAATAGGTCAGTAAGTATTTGTTAAAATTGGGACACACTCAAGGTACCAGGGTAAGTTCTTTAGACATATTTAACCATCAGATAGTGTTCTAGATGTTTAAATATAGACTGCTTTAAAAATTAGCTTTGAGAGAGGGAAAGAGAGAGAGAGAGAGAGAGAGAGAGAGAGGATCATATACACTGTAAATATAGCCATTTTGAAGAAGTCTTTACGTTATTCAGTTAAAGAATGATGGATAATAGTTATTCTGTAATAGTCAACATGGGCTTCCAACCAGGTCTCTAAATTTAAAATGAGAAGCTTCAAGAATCAATTACTGCTGTGGTCCTAGTTGCATTTTAATGCTCTTAGGTCGATAAATGTGGAACTTTTATTTTTACCCTTCATTTTCAAATTAATCACCATTCTGTTGGGTTATTAGACCTGAGAGAACCCTTGTTCAGACCAACAGTATGGCCTTCCTTATTAAAAGATGGCTGAGTGGCATTTTCTACTGAAAAGACTATTTTCACACTGTGGCTGGTCACTTAGCCGCAAGGTAACGTAGTGTGAAAGTAGGGCAATTCCAGTACCTTTTATAAGCACTGGCTCCGCTCTGTCCCAGTGTCTGCCATGGATAACAGAAAGATAAATTCTTGGAAATTAGACCCTCAAGGCGTCCTTTACAATTTTTCCCCTGAAGTTCAATACCAAGCTTTAAAGAACCCTTGTAAAAAACATTTTTTGGAGGAAGAAATTTTTATTTAACACTAAAGGGAAGAGAGAGGAGAGGAAGCAAGCAAAGATAAGTAGGATTGGAGAGAGAGAAAGAGACAGAGACAGAGACAGAGACAGAGAGAGACAGACCCAGTGTCTGGACTTGGCATGGAGTGAGGAGACAGAACTTGGTGTTACACGCCCACGCAGCCCTGCTGGAGGGCGCCGGCAGCCCCGGTGCCCACAGGCCACAGGTCTCTGCAGTGAAGTGCTTGTCAGCGCCTGGGCTATAACAGTTCATGTTTTGAAATTAAATTCTTAGAACTTTCTTAAGTCTCAAAATTTTCTTTACATTAATTGCTTTCCATATTTTTGTACGCGTTGGTTAGATCATTAGATGGGTAGAAAACCTGGGGAAGATCATTATTTTCCTTTGCACTTTAGTGTCTCACTTCTAATATCAGGGGTGGGAGTTTGGACTAGTTTTCCTGTTATCATAGTTTATGATTCTTTGATTTATTGAATGAAAATTTCTCGACTTTTTTTTTTTTTTTAAGTTTTGGATCCCAAGTTATTAGCAGAATCTAATCAGGAAACAGTATCTTTCTTATGCCTTCATGGTTTTTAACCTTTGAGGCAAACATTTTTAAAATTTTATATTTATTAATTTTAGAGAGAGAAAGAGAGGAGGGGGTGGGGGGAGAGAAACATCAATTTCGTTGTTCCATCTGTCCATGCATTCACTGGTTGAGTCTTGTATGTGCCCCGACTGAGGATCAAACCCATAACCTTGGTATATCCAGATGATGCTCTAATCAGTGTTTCCCAAACTTTTGCCATATGTGTACCCCTTCTATAATTTTCATTACACTGAGTACCCCTCGTACTCATGAGAATGTAAATTAGGCGCAGCTAAGCACGGTGCAGTGCATATCCCCGCCAAACTCCGGTGCAATGCGTACCCCCACCAAACTCTTCACGTGCCCCTGGGGATACGCGTACCACACTTTGGGAAACACTGCAAAGGTGAAGGCAAATATAGTAAACCTTGCAGAGGGCACCTGACTGTTTTTACTGAATAAATAAACATTGATTTGTAGGTGACTTTGGTGTTAACTTGGAATTAGTTGCTAAATGCATGTATAATCCTTAAACTATTCTGAGATCCAAATGCTTCTATGATTTGGATAACTGCAACGATTGTCCCCCCAAAATTTAAATTGAACTATGAGGATGTTGGGAGTTTATTTAAATCAAGTGATCAGTATAATCTATGTGTAGCTTTGTGTTGATGTAAGTATTCTCTTAATAAGCATTTGCTGCACATCTCTGGATAGAGTTCATTGTAGCGGGAAGAAAATACGCTTGCAGAGTCAGGCAGGATTGATTAACTAATTCTGTTTGCTCTTGTCCTCTGGATCCTTGGACAAGTTGCGACTTCAGCAAACCAAGCTCTCCTGACCCTCAGTCTCCTCTTCTGTAAAATGATAATACCTGTCTTACAAGTGTGTGTGAGGGTTACTATGTCAGCTGTCCAGCATATGACAAGAGCCTGATAAATGGCAGCTGTTGTCATTATGCAGCATGTATGCAGCATCTTTGTGGCACTCCTGAAAGTGCTGGGGTGACAGTATGTCTGCCGGGACTATCAGTGGTGCACTGCTAACATACTGGCTACGGTAAGCTATGGAATAAAGGCACACATTGGAAACCTATGGCATTTTCATTGTGACCAAAAAAAAGCTGCTTAGTTTAAATATATATATATATATATATATATATATATATATTTTATTGATTTTTTTTATAGAGAGGAAGGGAGAGGGATAGAGAGCTAGAAACATCAATGAGAGAGAGACATCGATCAGCTGCCTCTTGCGCACCCCTTACTGGGGATGTGCCTGCAACCAATGTGCATGCCCTTGACCGGAATCGAACCTGGGACCCCTTAGTCCGCAGGCCGACGCTCCATCTGCTGAGCCAAACTGGTTTCGGCGCTGCTCAGTTTTTTAAAAAATTCCATTTGATTCCTCGGTTTTGTATTCCTCAACTGCCTTTTCAAAATAATCTCCATATCCTGGTTACACTGTGCGTGAGATGTCACCAGTAAGTGGCAGATGCTGGTTGGAACCAGGTGTGTCTGCTTTCCAGCATAGCTGTCTTTGTATGTTACCTTTGGGGTAACATAGAATTTATCTGCCAAACCAGAACAAAACGTGAAAATCATGCTGGGATAACAAGTAGAAACCTGGACTTGTTTATAGTAAAACAGTTTATAAGACTTTGGGAGTATAGTTAAATCCAAATACCCACCTTCACATTTTTTGCATGATTATTGATTTTGCCATAGTAAATTAATTGACCTTAGGTTTGAAAAAGCACTTTGAATGCCATCAGTAATCCAATGGTTTTAAAATACTAATCATCATGCATGTTTATTTTTATATCTTTTTTCTTATTTCCCTGAAAACCAGCAAGCTTTTCAAAGAGAATGGGAGAGGTGAATGAATAAGCTTTTAATTCTTGCTCATGTCCAATGAACTTTGTCAACAAGGCCCAAGGCGAAAATCATGATATCCCCAAGTTTTTTCTGTGGGAAGGCAAAATGTGGATGACACTAAAAAGCAGATGTATTTTTAATGAATTGGCTCCTGTTAATTGCCTGTCTCTATCAATCTATCACTCATCTTTCTTGTTGCTATTGCTTCAAGTCTCTAGGTTTCCTGTGATTTTATTTAGGGAAGTGCAAAACTAACCACGTGATAAAAATTCAGGGGATCCAAGTTTTTACGAAAGAGGCACCAGTGTTGCGGAATGAATGTGGGTTTTAATAACAGACAAACCAGGGTGTGAAATTCTGGCTCTCCCCTCTGCTGTGTGCCCTTGCAAATGACCACCTCGGAGCCACCGTTTCCTTACTCCGCGGTGTGGGAATTAGAGAACACATTTAAAGTGCCTGTATTCATGGCAATTATGACATAAACTTACTTTAATGAAGTTGTAGTCAAAATCCCACCACTAATCTCGTTTTGCATCCAAACTTTCACAGTTCCCTTTAATGGGTTTTCAGTTAATCGCTCTCTTTCCCTCTGGATTCAACCGTAGCTAGAGGATTAGTGATTGGCAGCAGAAACCTTTGACTAGGACAGGAAGTGGGCCCTCTCCCAGGGTGTCAGTAGGTTGCCTGTCACCACCATCCCCGACCTCCAAACGGCCATGGGTGCGCCCCGCTAACTAACATTCAAGTTGCCTGTGTGAAGGAGTGATTTGTTGCGGCCTCTAACTGCTTCTTCTCTTCCTTCCTTTTTGTCATCCTGCAGTGTTCTGTGCCAAGGTCTTTGTGGCTAGGCTGCGCCAACCTGGTAGAGAGCATGTGCGCACTGAGTTGCCTGCAGAGCATGCCCAGTGTCAGATGTCTCCAGGTGCCTCTCTTCTTTCTTGTTGTAAATGTGTTTTTTACGTATGCCATGAACATGTGTTGAAACTTGCAGTAGTGTGTTTAACCCAATGTTAAGTCTGCTAAATGTTCTGTGTAACCCTCTGCTTTCCTCCAGCCTGGGCGCCCACAGGGAGGCGTTAGGACCCAGAGGGGCTCCTCGTTTTCTGCTCCTGCCTTTAATTCTTACCCGCCCCTGGAGGTTGTGATTCTCACGTTTAATAGTTGTGCGTGTGCCCCCAAACCCTGGCATTTCCCATTTGGCTACTTTTAACAGCTCTTTGTTCAATCGGGAGGGTTTTAAAATTAAAACGGTGGTTTTTCTATTTGGAAACTCATCCTTTTGGCTTGCTTTCTCGCCCTCCTTCAAAAAAGGAGCGGGGGAGAGAATCCCCAGTGGTAGAAAGCCTCCAACTGAAGTTTACAGAGATCACAGCTTCATGCTGCCAACAACTGTCAGTTTGGGCCGCTTCCCGAGGCCAGACCGACACCTGTCCTCCGGGGCCACCAGTCTTCCAGGCCGAGGCCGGCAGAGAATTCCACAGAGAAAGTAACACTTTTGGGGGAGTGGGGAGGGGGCGCTCAGGGAAAAACAAAACAAAAAACTGTGTGCAGGAGTGCAGGCGGACTGAGCTCACTGTGGGGACGGATGTCAGAGTGCCAGGCAGAGACACTGGCTTCCCCGGGAAGCGCTGGTTGGAGAAAGCATGTATTTAATGAAGTGCGGTTTCAATGGCAGCATTCTGTTCTCATCACTGCGTATTCCAGACAGCTTGATTGAGTTCCTGGCATCCTGGCGAGACTGCTCTGCTTCAGGGGAAGAGTAGACTCAGGAAGTGAGCTGGAGGGATGTGATTAATGGCAGGGGTGACTTGACTGTTCTCAAGGTTATCTTTCTGTTCAGGTTCCGGCCTTCAGATGGAACTGGGGAGCCAGGCAGGAGGAACTCCTCCTTCATATTGGGATTGTGCATTTGATGTACTTGCTGGCAAACATTCTGACTAGCATTCGTGTGGTTATTGATTCAGATTGCTTTTTGTAGAAAATGGTGCCATCATTTCACTAGTACATGAGCCAGAGAGTGGATTCAGTGTAAGAGCCAGTTAGCTGTCTGAGAGTCTATCTAAGGTGGGCTCTAACTCCTGGGCCGGAGACTGGTGTTTCAGAGAGGCTGCCGTAGTGATGAATTATCTGTGGAAAAGCAGCCTCTCCGCATGCCTTGCCACTTGAACAGAAATGTTTTTAAGTGGCCGGGAGTAATGCATGTGCTCTTCCTTGGTGCTGAATAAAGGATATTTGCATTATAGTAATAGTGTACCTATTTGTCCCTGTATTTCTGAAAAATGTTATTACTTGAATGTTACAGTTGCTTTTAGTAGGGTAAGGGGAGATGGGGGTTGTGAGGGTTGGAAGCGCAGTGTCTCTGCACTAGTGGAGAGGCGGCACTCGGTACATTTGAACAGCGTTGGGAATTCACAAGGTGGGGTGAGTGGCAGGAAGGCTGGGTTCCTACCTTGTTGAAATGGAAACCGAAATGTGTTAAAAGTTTGTCTGACTCATCTCTCCCAGGGAAAATCATCTAAGAGAAAAAATGGAAACTTTGCCTCGATTGGACTTGGAAATAAAGTGAAATATTGAATGATGCTCACCAAAATGTGAGCGGAGCCAGGATTGTCTGTCCAGGCGCAGAGGGGATTTGGTTAGGTGTTGTTTTCTTTAGGGTATAAACTGAACTGGCACTCAGCTGACTGAAAGGTGGACATCATCATTCCATTTGTTCCATTTGTGATGACAAGTAAACATGTTGTAAACAAGGAGACCGCCTTTCTCTCTTGTTGGTCTCATGTATCATGTGTACCAGCACTTCCTCTCCATTTCCGGCCTCCAGCCCGTGCTAACATGCAGTGATGGAATTGGGTTTGAGCGCTCAGAGGCCTGTTGCTGATGTGTTGTATGTTTGGTTTATCGCAAAGATGACTTGCTTGACATTACACAGAAAGTCCATGTGAGCAGGAGCAGGCCACTCGGAGCCTGTTCACTGGGCTGTGCTCCTGAGTTGCATGCGAGGTTCCCCTTAATATGATCACACCTGACCTATTGACAGTTTAACTTCAGCCAGTTAGCCTATTTCTATGACTGAATGAAAGAACTTTCTGAAAAGGGGGAGTACAGAGGCAGGTATCGTTCGGCCTAATGCAACCCCTCTAGTTTCTGCTGAAGATGAGAATGGAAAAGGCATAAAAAATAAAAATCCCTTACCTCAGTAAACCTGTTCTAAGGAAAATCACTTAGCACCAGCGTGGTGCTTCACAGACAGTCGCTGTGATAACCGTGTGGGTGGGCCTTGTCAGCCCCAGGTTTCAGTGCGGAAGGGGAGTTTCTAGGTGTGTGATTGGACCAAGTTAGTATTTGTTTGCAGAGCTGTGCAGTGATGGGCTGGCATTTGAGTTCCGGATTTGTCTGATTCCAAGTTTTTACACTGGAATGTTACTATTTCTAGCGTTTTCCATCTTCATTTTGTTCGTGAAAGCTGGACTGTTGATACTTGGTGTATGACTTGGTTACTCATTATTTCAGAATAAAAATGAAACACCTGCCAGACGTGTGTAGGAGGGGAAATTGCATTCCCTTTGCCAACACGCGCGCTCAAACCTGAAGGCCGGAGGGATGCCTCAGGCGGTTCTGTTGGATTCGGTGGCCGGGGACGGCGTTGGGCGCGCAGGCCTGCGCTGGCGTGGGCACAGAGATGGGCGGGGCGGCACAGGCCTGCTCCTGCCCTCAGACGCCCGCAGTAGGAAGGGACCTGTGAGCACAAGTCCAGACGGAGCCAGTGTCCAGAGCATTTGCGTAATAATCTCGGAAGTTAGCCAGAGCTGCATGTGCTCTCAAAAGGTGGGAGCCAGTTTAGACTCGGACCAAACCGCAGCATTCTTTAGGGCAGGTGAACTGGGATATCTAGATGGACGTGAGCCCGGCTGGCCTGCATTGCCGTGGCAGTTGGTTCAGCCAGATCCAACCAGTTGATTGTTAACATCAGATACCCGAGAGTTCAGACATGTGGGATGTTTTCTGAGACTCCAAGACTTCTGTGGCCCAGGAGTGCCGCCAGCATTAATACTGGTACGGTACTGGTTATTTAAAGAGTGCCGCCAGAGTGAATACTGGTCCGGTATTGGTCATTTAAAGAGTGCCCCCAGAGTGAATACTGGTACGGTATTGGTCATTTAAAGAGTGCCCCCAGAGTGAATACTGGTCCGGTATTGGTCATTTAAAGAGTGCCCCCAGCATTAATATTGGTACGGTATTGGTCATTTAAAGAGTGCCCCCAGAGTGAATACTGGTCCGGTATTGGTCATTTAAAGAGTGCCCCCAGAGTGAATACTGGTCCGGTATTAGTCATTTAAAGAGTGCCCCCAGCATTAATATTGGTACGGTATTGGTCATTTAAAGAGTGCCCCCAGAGTGAATACTGGTATGGTATTGGTCATTTAAAGAGTGCCGCCAGTGGAAATACTGGTACGGTATTGGTCATTTAAAGAGTGCCCCCAGAGTGAATACTGGTACGTTATTGGTCATTTAAAGAGTGCCGCCAGAGTGAATACTGGTACGGTATTGGTCATTTAAAGAGTGCCCCCAGAGTGAATACTGGTACGGTATTGGTCATTTAAAGAGTGCCCCCAGAGTGAATACTGGTACGGTATTGGCCATTTATTCCCCCCCTCACGGCTATGGGGCTACAGGCACAAGGTTCTCTCATTGAATCCTTTATGGGGAAGCTGTCTACCAATCTTGTATTGAATGAGAAGTTGAACTGAATTGCCTAAGGCTACAAAGTTTTTAAAGTGCCAGAGCTGAGTAATAATCCGGGGTCTGGTAGCTGCAAAGCTAACGTTTTAGTCAGCATGCTATAGTGACATCAACTCGGCCACGGCGTTTTTAGGCTGAAGCTCTTTATTTTTAGTGTGAAAAGCTGGAGCGGATGGACTCGGACGCAGGGTTCAGTTAGTGGGCTCTCCCTGGAGCGGGTGCATGGCTTTCTGCAGGGGGGGCAGGTGACTTGGAATGACAGCGCCGATACGAGGATCAAACTCAGGGCCTCCTTCCCGGCTCCGGTGGAGACAGGGCTGGACAGGAATGCACCTTCTCGGCGGCTGCTGTGCTGGTTTCTCTCTTATTTGGGACAGGCACAGAGAGCCACAGCCGCCTGAGAACGCGCAGTCGGAACATAAGCTGCCCCCTGAGCAGATACATTTAGAGAAGGAGCAGCTCGGCAGGAAGGATCTGCCTCTGGAGCATACAAGCTGAATTCTGCCCTAGTGCCTGCCGCTGCACAGCTCTGACCTCGCATGTGACTGCCTTCCTGACCGGTTCCCCTCCCCCCCCACGTGGAGGTAGTGCTGTCTCCCCGCAGAGCTCTGTGAGGTAGAGGAAGGTAACAGCAGCCTCGCTTGCTGATTGCCTACTCTTTCGGGGACAAAAATCTATTTCTTTCCCTGGTTCCCTACTCAGGAAGTGAGAATTCCAGCCTTAGAGTCTTAGATCCAGGGCAGGGTGAGGATAGGAAGATTCAGACTGGGCATGATGTGGCTCCTGCTGTCAGGTGCTCTCCTTTGGTTACTTAAAAAAAAGATAAAAATCCATTGGGACTCTCGCCACTCATCACCACCCAGAGGGACGTTTGGTCTGTCTTCTCTCTGCCTGTGGGGCAGGGAGAATTCATCCAATCACGCAGGTTCTCCGCGTTGTTATGGTGATGATAATGGTTATAACCGTGGTGTTTTAAATGCACCTCACCCAGAATAACTCTGCATTTATCTGTTTTATATAGCGGAGTTCTTAGAATGTTTTACATAAAATCTTAGCTCCTATGGAAATTTTCACACACACACACACACACACACAAAAAGAGAAACATTCAGATCAACCCTGAACAGATTTTTAAATTGAACTGTTCTTAATTCAACTCTTTCCTTCTCCAACTTTGAGCAAATCTTAGAAGGCTTAAATAAAAAAGGAGTTTGACAAATCACTGTTTTATGTCAGCATTCAAAAAATTTTAAACAAGGTTCAGAGATTTAAAAATATGCAGTTGTACTGAAGGTTATAAAAGACATGTAAAGTTCCTTCCCAGGTCTCACTGCTAAAGTATCCCTTACTGGTTTCCCATTATTTCAGAAAAAAAGCTTTAAAAAATACAAACAGCCGAAACCGGTTTGGCTCAGTGGATAGAGCGTCAGTCAGTCAGACTGAGGGGGTCCCAGGTTCGATTCCGGTCAGGGGCATGTACCTTGGTTGCCGGCACATCCCCAGTGGGGGTGGTGCAGGAGGCAGCTGGTCGATGTTTCTCTCTCATCGATGTTTCTAGCTCTCTATCCCTCTCCCTTCCTCTCTGTGTAAAAAAAATCAATAAAATATATTAAAAAAATACAAACAGAACCATACTACATATTTTTATTTTTAATTAATAATATACATTGATTATTTTTCATACCAGCATATAAAACCCTACTGTTTTATGGCTATGTAATAGTATTTTATCATATGGCTTTATAATTAAAAAAAATATATATATTTTTATTGATTTCAGAGAGGAAAAGATAGATAGAAATATTAATAATGAGAATTATCAATTGGCTACCTCCTGCACACCCCACACTGGGGATTGAGCCCACAACCCCAGCATGTGCTTTGACCGGGAATTGAGCCACTACCTCCTGGCTCATAGGTTGACGCTCAACTACTGGGCCACACCAGCCATATTATACATTTTTTATTTTTTGTATTACTATAGCCAGTTCATTATTTGATGAACTTTAGGCTTTAGTGTGTGTGTGTATGAGTATGTGTGTGTGACAGCACTTTACTAATTTTATTGAACATATATTTTTTGGCTTGCATGATTATATCTGTAGAATGAATTCCTAGAAGTATAATTGCTTGGTCAAGGACTATCAGTATTTTATTATTAAGTTATCTCATGCAGACAAGTTTAATAATCTTCCCCACCCCACCCCAACAGATGAAACGGCTGTTGTCTGCCTTTCTGTGCATATTTGTTCTCTTTGTTCATGGGAGGCTATGTAAGTCCATTACAGGGCGTCCTCCCTCCCCGCTTTGGGCTCACCCACAATAGCCAGAATGCAGCTTTCTTTATTTCCTTATTTCTTTCTTTCTTTATTATTTATTTATTTTATTGCTTTGAGAGAGAAAGAGAGAGAACCACTTATCTATGCAGTTATTGGTTGGTTCTTGTATGTCCCCTGACCAAGGACTGAGCCTGCGACCTTGGTGTATGGGGACCACACTAATCAACTGAGCTACCTTTTCCCTTAATACTGTATTGCAGACCTGTCCCCAGATTCATAAAGTCAGTACGTCTCCCACTGATGGCACCTTTGTCATTTATAGATTGGGAGGGGTGAAGGGGAGGACTGTTATTTTTCTTTGTTGAATTACAGCATATTAAGGAAAAGTGCAGAAATCTTAAGAGTGTAGCTCAGTGATTTCTCACAAAGTGGGCAGTGCTTCCTTTATGGCTAAATGGTTTTCATGGAGGGTAGGTCAGTTTAGTTCAGTCATTGTCATAGCTCTGGATATCTTTAAAAATACTTAAGTTTTGCTTTTATTTTATTTTATTTTTTAAATATATTTTATTGAGTTTTTACAGAGAGGAAGAGAGAGAGAGGTAGATAGTTAGAAACATCGATGAGAGAGAGAAACATCAATCAGCTGCCTCTTGCACACCCCATACTAGGGATGTGCCTGAAACCAAAGCACATGTCCTTGACTGGAATCGAACCCGGGACCTTTCAGTCCACAGGCTGACACCCTATTCACTGAGCCAAATTGGTTTCAGCAAGTTTTGCTTTTAAAATATGATTAAAAATAGCCTGCACTTGTTTAAATTTCAACTAATAATAAAAAATGACATATTAACATGATGCATTAAGACTTCCTACCATTTTAAATCACTGTATAAACTCCCCTTAATAAATATATTGCTGATTTTAAGAAACTCTTTCTTCTGTATAAAGACTGCTTTACTTTTTGAAACATTTTAAGTCATATTGAGTAGATCATTTTTATACCTAAATATACTTATTTCTTAGGTCAAAGAGTGTGCACAATTAAAACACTTTAGGTTGCTAAATTATACTTTTGAGAGGCTGGCTCAGAAACAAAAAATAGCCCTATCTGGTTTGGCTCAGTGACCTGCGGACTGAGGGGGTCCCAGGTTCGATTCCGGTCGGGGGCACATGCCTGGGTTGTGAGCTTGATCCCCATTAGCGGATGTGCAGGAGCCAGCCGATTAATGATTCTCATCATTGATGTTTCTGCCTCTCTTTCCCTCTCCCTTCCTCTCTGAAATCGATATAGATATAAAAAGAGGGGCTTGGTGAGTCCACTCATCCTTTTCATATGCCCTAAGTGGCATTGGGTATTTTAATCTTGTGTGTCTTTGCCATAGTGATGAATGAAAATGTAAAAATAATATAATGTCATAATGTACATTTGTGTGATTGCTAGTGAGTGAGTTGGAATGTATATACATATTTATTTATTGGCATTTCTATTTCTTGTTTTATGACTTACCTCTTCATTCCTTTTCCCCATTTTTTAATTGCTGACTTTTTTTTTTAAAAGTATGATTTGAGGAAATCTTATTGCAAATATTTCCTCCAGTTTGACACTTGCCTTTCAGTTTTGCTTATAATGCTTTTTACCCTGAAGCAAGTTTTGAAAGAAATTTTACTTTTTATGTAATCACTAGAGGCCCGATGCACAAAGATTTATGCAAGAATAGGCCTTCCTTCCCCTGGACGCTGGCACCGGCTCCCTCCGGCACCCAGGGGTTCCCTCCGGCACCCAGGGGTTCCCTCCGGCACCCAGGGGTTCCCTCCGGCTGCTGCCAGGTTCCGGGCCCAGGCTGCTTTGCTCTGGCTGCCACCGCCACCCGCTGGGGGCACGCTCCGCGCTGTGCTGTGGCCGCTTGGAGCATGTCTGCACCCCTGGTGTGTGTCCGCTGGGGCCGGGGGTGGGATGCAGCCTCCTCCTGAGCTGGTCGTGACAGTTATGGCATCCTGGCCTAATTTGCATATTACCTCTTTATATAGATAGATATTCCTTTGTCATTCCTTTACTGGTTTATGTCTTTATGTTTTGCATGTAATTCTTTCAGTTTCTCTGTCATTTGTATTGGTCTATGCCAGTGGTTGACAAACTCATTAGTCTACAGAGCCAAATATCAACAGTACAACAATTGAAATTTCTTTTGAGAGCGGAAAACCAACATCTGTGCATGGGCCACCAAGTTTCAATCGCACTGTACGTGTACCCCTGCACATGGTATTTTGTGGAAGAGCCACACTCAAGGGGTCAAAGAGCCGCATGTGGCTTGCGAGCCATGGTTTGCCGACCACTGGTTTATGCTATCTGTTAGGGATCCACATTCTTTCTAAATGGCCAACCTGTTTCCTGATACAGGTTTTCTCCAATTGAATTGAAGTCACATGCTCATGTTTCACGTCCTTGTGCCCAGTGATGCCCACTCACAAGTCTGTCAAGCTCTGGCTGTTCTTGGTTTCCTTAGGATCATCAGTCATCAACCTCTGTAGGCCTGAGTCCCACGCTGTGCTTTTACATATGATCCAGTGTCAGAGTGTCTTGTTAAAGGCGATGAGCTTTGAAAGTTTAGAGCCAAACAAAGATTCGTTTTAACATTTTTCTAAAAGAATTATTTTTATCTGTTCTTGTTATAATTGGAAATTTTTAAAAAATTGTTTCCATGTCCTATTTTCTGAAGTCAGGGTGACTTGGTGATCAGCAAGTATTTCCTACCCTGTTTCCCCGAAAATAAGACAGTGTCTTATATTAATTTTTGCTCCCAAAGATGCGCTAAGTCTTATTTTCAGGGGATGTCTTATTTTTCCATGAAGAAGAATACGGTACACATTTATTGTTAAATGAAAATAAAGGAAATTTATTACCTGTATACGGTATGGTAGTACGGTAGTTGTCAACAAACCAGACAAACTGTGAATCCTACAGTATCAAGAATTTACTCATTTATTCAATGACAATCATGTCATCATCTTCTGGAACATCATCATAACAATCCAATTCCTGAATTTCCTGCTGAATTTCTTGTGACTCCATTTCTTTCAGAATCAGTGGGCCAAATCTCTCATGTTTAGCTTGGGGGAGCTTTATTTTCGGGGGATGCCTTATATTTCACTCAGAAGGAAACCTCTATGTAGGTCTTATTTTCGGAGGATGTCTTATTTTCGGGGAAACACGGTATCTTGCACAAGTTCTGGTGGTGCCACCATGCCTGACTAGTATCCAAGAAATCACGTGCACTTTCCTGTGGGAGAGAGCCTGTGCTGGGAGAAAAGGAAGCTAAAGCTGGCTGTACTGATGGCTTCCGTGTTTGGTTTCCAGAACAGTGGGTATGGTGGGGAAGGTTTAACCGTGGAGGATAGATAGGGAAGTGGGTAAATGGGGTTCAGACCACATTAAAAGATGTCTTTTTATATTTTTCAACAAAAATGTGTTATGCCCCATACTAAAACTCCTCCAGTTGTTTGTAAAACAAATGCTGATTTTATGTGTTTCTATGGATTTACATTGTTTTGTTTGTGAGAGTAACCCTTTTTCATTGGTATAATCTCACTTCATTTTAGTTGTTGTTGTTTTTTTTAATCCTCACCCAAGGATATTTTTCCATTGATTTTTAGAGAGAGTGGAAGGGAGGGGGAGACACACAGAGAGAAACAAGAGCAAATTCAGATAGAGGGAAAGAGAGTTTGTGACTTGCCTAAGGGTACACGCCTACTGAGGCTTTAAACCTAGTCTATCTATTCCAATATATGTTACTGCTTCTTAACGTAGAAACTTTTCATAGAGATGATTATTTTAGTTGTAAACAGAGTTTTCTAAATCTTAAAACAATTACACAATAAGAATGCAACTTACTATACCTGTAGCTCACACAATCAAATATCTTTTTCTAGAGACCTTCTCTAATCATCCAATCTAAAATAACTCTGCTTTTCACTCAGTTCCTTCTCCCTGCTGTATTTATTTTTTCTTCATAGCATTTAGCACTGCCTGAAAGTAAAGTTATTTTTTCTCTCCTGTCGTTCTCCCTCACCAGTTCTCTGACTTCTTTGAGTTTACGTATTTATGTGAGTTGAAAGAATACTTTGAGTATACATTGCTTGCTTTGAAGACTAGCTTGTGTTTTCATTTTGCTTAAAAAAAAATACTCTTTTTGGTTATTTGGAAAATAAGACCTACATACAGGTTTCCCCGAAAATAAGACATCCTCCGAAAATAAGACCTACATACAGGTTTCCTTCTGAGTGAAATATAAGGCATCCCCCGAAATTCAAGCATATTGTGGAATGTTGGAGTAAAGGAAAATGACAAGTAATTTTCAATTTAGGGAGTACCACTCGAATATTTTGGCACAGCTTTAGTTTTTAATCTTTTGCATATATATATATATATATATATATTTTTTTTTTTTTAAGGTCTTTAAGATAACTTAAAAAAAAACCACCTAAGGTTTTATTGATTTTAGAGAGAGAAGAAGGGAGAGGGATAGAGAGATAGAGACATTGGTCGGCTGCCTCTTGCATGCCCCTTATTGGGAATTGAGCCTGCAACTTGGTTACGTGCCCTGACCAGGAATTGAACTGGTGACCTCTTGATTCAATGGTTGATGCTTAAGCCAGCATATGTTTTACAAGTGGAGATTGTTTTATATATATTTTGTATATGTACACATGCACACACATACATATTGTGATCCTTGAACAACATACGTTTTCATGGCACAGGTCCACCTTTACATGGATTTCTCTCATCCTCCCCCAACCATAAATACTGTTTTCTCTTCATGGTTTGGAGTTTGCTGATACACAGGGTCAACTGTATACATTGATCTACACCATTTTCTGTTTGAATCTTGAGCATCCTCGGATTTGCTATTCGAGGAGATCCTGGAATCAGTCCCCTGTGAAAACTGAGGGACAGCTAAGTTTCTGGGGAGTCAGAGTTATACATGGACTTTTGACTGTGCCAGGGACAGCACCCCTACCACCTGCATTTTTCAAGGGCCAACTGTAATTTTATATGCTATCTTTTATACTTTATATGCTTTGTGCACTTGTTCCGGATAGTTATGTTAATGTTCTATTATTAAAAATTTCTCGTAATAAAATTATGTACTATATGATGTATTTTACAAATGTCCCAAAATGTGTCATTTTTCTTAGTGCTTACAATCTTCATTTTTTTTTTTATTATTAAAAAACTAATCACCATCCTTGTGCACAAAACTTTTGCCTGCATTTTGAGCTGCTGAGGCTATATTATAGGAGATACGCTGTCTATCTCCTGTCAAACTGCTCTCCGAGGGTTTACATCTCATTGTACTCTCACTAGGATGGAACGTTATTATTTTGGAAAAGTTTAACAAGCCTTTTTAAAGTGACTCAGTAGTATATTCTAAATTCACGAGCCTCTTTACAAATGGCAACTCTCCTCTCTGAGCAATTTGAGTCTGTTGAGTCAGCGCAGGCTGGCCTACTAAAAGAAGATCTCCTACTATTGGATTGCTTGGCCAGGAAATAGGACTCGGGCCACACGGCAGCTGTGCCAGCCTCTGCTGTCCTATTGAATTGCCTGGGTGCTCCGCTGACTAGAGTTCAAAATCAAGATCATTCCGTTGGAGGTTATTCCGAAAATACTCAACGCATAGAATCACTCAAACATCTTATACCAATTTCTCACTACCAACTATGTGCCATGCATTCTGTAGATACAGTGGTCGGCAAACTCATTCATCAACAGAGCCAAATATCAGCAGCATAACGATTGAAATTTCTTTTGAGAGCCAAAGTTTTTAAATCTAAATTTCTTCTAACGCCACTTCTTCAAAATAGACTCGCCCAGGCCGTGGTATTTTGTGGAAGAGCCACACTCAAGGGGCCAAAGAGCCGCATGTGGCTCGCAAGCCGCAGTTTGCCGACCACTGTGTTAATACAAAGAACCAGCTGCCAACCTTTGTAGGCAGATGGCATGCGAAGACATTTCCCTACCCTACGGAACCTTCCTTCCTCCCCGCCTCCACTTAGAAAACCAGGCTTCACTTGGAGTAAAAGGCAGACGTTAAACCCTTCATCTTTAAGACCACGGGAAATGAAAAATTAGGGCCAGAGCATGGTAGGCAGAAGAAACTGTCACCTGGTTAATGACAAGAAAAGACTGCCCAAAGCTGCATTGCTCGGGGGCTGGAAGGGGGTGCCATCTAGTAGTGAACGGGGGGCGAGGGGGGGGGGGGGAGACAGGGCCCGTGGTGTCCGAGGTCAGGGCTGGGAGATGCTCACTATACCATCTGATGGTGGTGGTGAAGGGGCACAGAGATGGCAGCACACTTTCCCCAGGGACCCGATCTGTAATGTGAAGTGTTGGGTGTTAATGTGAACTATCTATGGAAAGATTGCTTTTTATTTATTTATTTATTTATTTATTTATTTATTTATTTATATGTCAAGCTCAGCTGTAAGTTACAGTACACAGTGGATTGAATGCTTCCTCGTGCTCTAATGTTTCAGTGTGCATTTCCTCCAAAGGAGGGTATTTTACATAATCACAACATGAGAATCGATACATGACTGCCATGCAGTCCGCAGTCTCTGCTCAGTGACGTCTGAGGTCCAGCAGTGTCCGTTATAGCAGCGGTATCGGCTCAGCGTGACCTGCTGCCTTTACCTGTCAGTCTTTTTCAGTCTCTTTCAGTCCTGGAGAGTCCCTTCTCAGTCTTTGGCGGACTTTGTGATCTGGATACTTGATTACAGACCATTATTTTGTAGCATGTCTGCCCAGTTGGATTTGCCTATTGCTTCCTTGTGATTAGGTCTGGGTTATTCATCTTCGATAGAAACATCACGAAAGTAATGCTGGGTGGTACATGGTTTTGGTTTATCTCCTGGCTATTGGAGGTCATCTTGGTTCCTTGAGCTAGGTGCTAGCTAGCCGCTTTCTTCACTGAACTTACGTCTTTTCCCTTTTGTAGTTAATGGTTTTGTTTTTGCGGAGAGGTACTTTGAAATAGTGTACATGTCTCTTTTCATGAAAATTTCGTTTTATTCATTTGGTCTGTCTGTGCAGACTTAGTTTCCTGTTTTGTTCAGTGAGATAGCATCTGCTGTTATTTCATTTTGATGGTCGGAGTTTGTTCTGCGGGTGCCCTCACAAGCTGGCGCCTGTATTCTTGTGATCTGTCCTCCTCATTCCTGAAGCACTTCCTTTCTGCTGTGACAAGAATGTTCCAGGCTCATCTGTGTTTCCCCACACTCAACCTCGGAATCGGGCAACTCTCCAAGGGCCCCGGTTCCTTCAGCGGAGAACGGGGTTGAGATCTGGGCGCTGTGTGTGAGCGCTGCTTAGGAGGTCATTGGTTCCAGGCCCTCTTAGCCAGTGTTCGGTAATGTATGTATAACTCTCTCTACTTAAAGAGACTCCCTCCTTTCCTGTGTATTAAAAACCATGTTCACAATGATGTCTCCATCCTAGCCTTCTATAAGGCAATAACCCTTTCCATATTCATAACCCTCCTTTCTCTAACCGTGAGAAACGTGGCTCCTATTTTCCATAATATATATACTTGAGCGGTTCTAGAAAGTATATTAAATAGTTTTAGAATTGCTCATCTATATCACTGAAAAATAAATATGCTAACCACACTGAGTTTCCTTACACTTGTGGCTATACAGTCTAGCTATTAAGTTCAAGAGTCACTTGGATTAGTTTTCTTCTACCTTTAAGTGTGTTTATGTTACTCATTTGAAATATATTAAGGTTCTTTTATTTCTGCTGATATCCCATCTCTCCCAGTCCTTGTTGATTTTAATTTTATTTGAATATATAAAGCATTTAATGTAGGTCTCAGAATTAAGTCAACACAAAAAGTAATTCATTCTGTCATTCCCCTTCTATTCTTTCCATCCTGTTTCCACTTAGTAACCAATTTCATTAGTTTCTGGTTTATTCTTTCTGGATTGTTTTTTGAAATATATTTTTATTGATTTCAGAAAGGAAGGGAGAGGGAGATAGAGAGATAGAACCATCAATGATGAGAGAGAATCATTGATTGCCTCCTGCACGCCCCCTACGGGGGGGGGGGAGGTGTCGTGGGGGGGGGGGATTGAGTCACAACTCAGGCATGTGCCCTGACCCGGAATCAAATTGTGTTCATAGATAGATGCTCAGCCACTGAGCAACACCGGCTGGGTCTTTGTTTCTTTTTCATACAATAATGAACAGATACACTGTTTCACACTTTACTTTTTTTCACCTGAAAATATATGCTGAACATTCCTCTATTTCAGTCCATAGCGGCCTTACTATTCTTGCTTCAGGATACATAGTTCTCTATTACTTTGACACCATAGTTTACTGAGCCAGTATCTGCCAGTATCTAATGGATGACCATGTGGTCTGGTTCCAGTGTTAGTGAATCACCTTGTGCACATGTATTTTCATATTGTTACCCAATTACAGTGTAACTTCAGGAAATTCCTGGAAGTGGGGTTTCTGGAGCATAAGGTAGATGCAGGATCAAAGGTAGTGTTGGATCAAAGTTTAAAACTACTTATGCAGTTTTGTTGGATATTGCCAAATTCTCCTCTGGGCATGCCTGTTTCCTCCCTGTTCAACAGACAGGGAATTTGCCAGTGTTAGGTGAGAAATTGTGCATCCTTTTAGTTACAAGCATGAACAGCTTTTATTTAAGGTTTTTTTTTTTTTTAATATCTATTAAAAGGTCTGTTTATATCTTTTCCTCATTTCCTATTGGGACTTTGGTAATTTTGACCCCTTCAATTGAAAAATTTTTTTAGGCATGTAAGTCCTTTTATCTGTGATATACATTACAAATATTTCCAGTTTTTCATTCACCTCTTGACTTTGTTCATGGCGTTTTTAAAGATATTGCTATGTAAAAGTTTAATATTTTATCTAGCCAAATCTTTATCTTTTCTTTTATTACATCCTAGTCAAATAACATTTTCCTTCACCCAGGTTTTAAAGAAATTCACGTGCCTTTTCCCAGTACTTATAGTTTCACTCTCTAAATCTCTGACCAATTTGGAGGCTGTTCATTACATTGTGTGAAGTGTGGATCTAATTTTATCTTTTTCCAAATGGCTAACCATTTGCCCCAGAACTTCTCATTAAAAGGTTCCGGCGATCAGAGATGTCACTTTTATCACGTACTAAATCTCCATAAGTACTTGGATCTGCTTATGGACATTCTGTTCCATTTGACCAGGATTTGGCCAGCTATGGTCTGCTGGCCAAGCCCTGCCCTGTCTTTGTAAATATGTTCAATTGGAGCAAGTCCACACGCATTCATCTACATATTGTCTGTGACTGCTTTTGTCCTACAACAGAAGACTTGAGTAGTTGTGGCACAAACTGGAGGCTTTCACAGCTTAAAATACTTACCCTCTGACTACAGAAAACACCCCTCCGTTTTTAGTTAGTGTCTTACAGTGCATTTTAATGTCTTGTAGGGCTTAATTTCCCTTTGTAGCTTTTCTTTCTCCATGTTTCTTTCTTTCTTTCTTTCTTTTTTTTTTTTCTGAGTAGTCTTACAAGTTTATTTTTTCCATGTGAACTTGAGTATCAACTTGTAAGAACTTTTTGTGTGATTGTTGGGCATGTGTGACATTCATAAACTGGGGTGAGCTGTCATTTTAATAATGTTGAGTTGTCTTGCTGAAGAACAAATTATGAAGAAAATAATAAGAGAAACTTATCCAAGAACTGACCAATCCACAACATGCACCAAACCACCCAGTTTCACAGGGAAGTTGAGGCACATCTTCAGAGGACACTCAGCCAGAGCTTCATGGATTGGTCCGTAGTATTGATTTGGAAGGAACACTTTCATTTATAGAATTATTTCTAGTTTTTTATCTTTTGATCAGAGACCATTGTTACTTGACTTTTCTCCTTTGTGAAAATTACTAGTTCTTTGTGACCTAATACCTGACCAGTTTTAATAAATTTTCATGTGTGCGTGAAAAGCAGGTTTAGTCTCTGTTAACACTTGAAGGTTGACATCTTTAAGGTCTGCCCATCTTTTTTTTTTTTTTTTTTTTAATTTATTTTTAAAATATATATTTTATTGATTTTTTTTTGCCCCCCTGCCTCTCATACATACCCTCCCTCCCCAGAGTTTTATGTCCATTGGTTGTACTTATATGCATGTATACAAGTCCTTCGGTTGATCTATTATCTCCCCCAGATCTCCCTCCCCTACCTGCTGTAATTTGACAGTCGGCTTGTTGCTTTACGGTCTCTATATCTATCTATCTTTTGGTTCATCAGTTTATAATGTTCTTTATTATCCATAAATGAGTGAGGTCATGTGGTGTCTCTCTTTCATTGACTGGCTTATTTCACTCAGCATGATGTTCTCCAATTCCATCCAGGTTGCTGCAAATGATGAGAATTCCTTCTTTTTTATGGCAGCATAGTATTCCATTGTGTAGATGTACCATAGTTTTTGATCTAATCATCTGCTGACGCCTGCCCATCTTCTTAATATGTTTATTCTTCTGAACTTTATTTTGTGTTCTCTTGCTCTGTCTTATTGGGAGTAGTCTATTAGGATATTTTTAGTCCATGTCATTTTGCATGTCCTTTGGTTTCTCTCTTTTCAGGGTGTGTTTTCTTTGCTTTCTTTATTTTTGAAAATTAGGAAGGTTTGTATTTTTGTTCTGTTGATTAGCCTTTACTTAATAATTTTTTTAAATGCCTCTAATTCTTGGTTTCTTATTTAATGTCTCAACAAGTTTATCTATCTTTAATGGTATTCTTTACTTGATACCTATTTTCTATGCAATAATAAGAGCTTATTTTTATTTCTTCTTTCTGACCCCTTCTTTCAATTTTTAAGTTGCATTATTAGAATGTATGAAATATTCTTCTGCCCTCATTTTCATCTTTGCTTTATTCTTAAGTCCATAATTATATTAAATGTGTACCATTAAATATTTTGCTAAAGTTTTCCAAGTCTTCTCTGCTAAGAAAGGCTCAATAGATACAAAATTCCCTGCTCTGTTCCTTATTAAAGACTATTTTCTATTGCCTTTGGATATAAAATCACTGCTTTACACTTTCTTTACTATGTTTTTTGCAGCATGCTGCTCCACTAATGCCTTGCTTTGAATGTTGTTTTCAAGTAGTTTGATGCCAGTCTAACTCATTCTCATTCTCATTTTCTCTCTCTTAAATTACTTGGGACTGGAGATTGTGAGAAGTTTTTTCTTTATCTTTAATCTAATTTTTCTTTATCTTTATCTAATTTTCCTAGGCTATCTCTTGGAGTTTAATGCTGTAGCCAATTTTTCCTAGTACCTGGAGGTCCTTTTTACATACAGTCTGGTTTTAAAGATATTACAGCTTTATTGAGATATAATTTACATATCATACAACTTAGACACTTGAAGTATACAAGTCATTGATTTTTAGTGTATTCACAGAATTGTGCAACTATCAAAGCAATCAATTTAGAGCATTTTTCATTATCCCCAAATGAAATCTTTTTAGTTGTCACTCCTCATTTCCTCTCATTCAACCCTTGGTAACCTGGATTAGAATTAGAATTATAATTGGATTATAATCCTCAATGTCATTTCTGTTTATTTGTGTGTGTGTGTGTGTGTGTGTGTGTGTGTATTTAGAAACTCCAATTATACATAGGATCTTCTTTGTCTTCCATGTCAACTACTTTATCTCTATCCCATTTTGCTTTATCTTATTTTTATTATCTTACATTATTTTCCTGCTTTTTGTCAATGCCTTGTTATATTTTTCATTTGAATTTATCATTCTTGGGCATTGTAATTTACTTTGATTTATTTTGTAAGTAGAGGCCTGGTGCACGAAATTCGTGAATAAATAGGATCCCTAGGCCTGGCTGGTGATGAGGGCTGATCAGGGCCTTCTGGCTGCCGGCCAGAGCCTTCCTTTCTTCTGCACTGACCCCTGGTGGTCAGTGCACATCATAGCAAGCGATTGAACTCCCAGTCTCCTTGTCAAACTCCCAAGGGGATACTTTGCATATTAGCCTTTTATATATACTTTTTAATTATTTATTTGAGCTAAACCTTCCCTCCCGCCCCCATTTCTTTTTACACATTTTTGAACATTTCTGTTCTTAAGTTTTGAATATATGATCCAAGGCATATATATATATATATATCGTATATTAGAAAGAAGCAATATGAAAATTGATCATCACACCATCACAAGATGTTGGTGCCCACAGCGGGGGGGTGGGGCCAGCTGCTCTGCATGCTTGTTGCCAGAGTCCATCAGCCCTGCTGGGGGCCTTGGGTCCTTCTGCACCCCCCACTGACTGATATTCAGGCAAGCAGGGCCGGCCGAGGCACAGGCAAGTCTCGGATGGCCACCAAGGCTTGCGTTGCCGGCAGTGGCAGCAGTAGAGGTGTGATGGGGCGTCACCTTCCTCTGATGGTTGGTCACCTCCTGCTCCTGAGGGCTCCCAGACTATGAGAGGGGGGGCAAGCCGGGCTGAGGGAAACACCCCCCCCCCAGTGCTTGAGTTTTCATGCACTGACCACCATGGGGCAGACATTCAATGCAGGAGCTGCTGTGACACGCACTGGCCATTTACAAAGAAACAGGACCGCGGACCTGGCACTGACAAAGCAACACTTGGTTTCCCCGAAGTGGGACACAGGCCCCACCACCACCCTGGAGTGACATCCCACACCAAATCGCAGCCAATGCTGCCGAGACCCCATGGCACAAAATGCCGCCCACTGCCCAGCCCGCCCGGAAATGGTGGCTGTGGGCACTGGGTAGTGATGTCACATAACAACACCTGGCTTCCTCTCCCTAGCGACTAGCTTCCTCGGAGTTTCTACAGCCCAGGAACCCAACTTGCTTTATTTTTATTTCTTCTTAATTTTGTTAGAAAGATGCAAACATTTTATACTTGAACCAAATGTCTGTGAAATGTTTTAATGTGCCTCATCTCATATGATCCTCACAGAAGTGAGTAGGTAGATTTAGAGACTCAGTAGAATCCTATTTTCTTTTCATTAGCCAGAAAACAGAGATTTAGAAAGTTTAGAAATTTGACCCATCTGAAAAGAAGTAAGAAATGTTGGGACTTGAAAATGACTTCAGGTTTTCTCACTGCACAAAATATGGTCAAACACTGCTGTAGTTAAATATTTTACCCTTTGTTCTCCCTGCATGATCTATAATAATAATAATCTGCTTTATGTTGATATTTACTGCTGAGTTGCTGTCATCTGCCTGAAAGAGAAGTTGGGGTGCTTCACTGGGCTGGGAAAACTTTAACTAAATTAGAAAGCAGGTTTATCTAATTAAGCAAGTTTATCTAAATATATATAAAGCTCTCGCTGGTGCCAGTTGCACACATGTTTTTCAATTTTTCATTGTTGATCATGAATTTGGTTAACACTTCTATTATAGAAAAAGGGCGAATAGTGATATTAAAATATTTTATTTTAATTAATTTCCTTTCAATGTGCACGAATTTGTGCACCAGGCTTCTAGTTTAAAAATAACATTGAATGCTTGCTGGAGCATATTTAATTCATTTTGGAGTAACTCTTTTTGATCAGATTCAATGAAAGCAGAATGGCATAATGTACTAAGGCAGTGGTTGGCAAACTGCGGCTGAGCTGTGCTGTTGTTGACTAATGAATTTGCTGACCACTGCTAGGGAAAAACACTTAAAAAAACATTTTAATAATGTACTAATGTCTTTAACCTGAAGTCAGAACTTCTGGGTAAGAATAATGCCTTACACAGTGTTCGGCAAACTCATTAGTCAACAGAGCGGTTTGCCGACCACTAAGGCATACATTGTATACAATAAGATCACTTCTCATACAGAAGTAGCATGATTGCATTTATGTACTGTCCTTGGGAAAATTAAGGAAATAGTTACCGAAGTCCTCTGATTTATCTTGCTGCTACATGATTTTTATAATGGATTTAAATGTAATAATTTTTTATATTTATTACATTGTAGAAAGAAAACTGTTTTCCTCCCCTGTATTCGTGTGGAGGGAGAAGATTTCTGATGAAGTTTAGTGGTAGTCAGAGTTATTGTATTAAAAAGTCAGGTGTACATAGATGCATTCATGGCTTTCTTCCTTCTTGAGTTGCAAGATTAGTATTAGAGCTAGGGGCTGCTTTTTTGTTTAAGCTCGTCCCTTCTTTTTCCAAATGAATGTTTTGGCTTTCCAATGATCTCATTTGTCTCAGCAATGTGTTGGTAAGGTATAGTTGTAAGGGGAATAATTTTAGGCTAGATTAGGGGCTTTGGTGGAATTAATAGGAACAAAACGAAGGCGTTTGCTTTGCCTCTGCCAGTCATTACTCTGTGTACTTATCTTTGGCAGTTATGGCAAGTTGTAATTGCCAAACTGGATTTAGACTTTTCTGTTTCGCCTGATCTTAAATATATAATAATCCCCACCTGACTTCTAATTATATTTGAGATTTCCTCCGTGTCCTAGGATGTTCTATCAAGTTTTTAAAAAACGGTCCATGGAAAATCAGATGGTTTGATCCACTTGATTAGTCAAATATGAAAAGATGTTAAAAATTTTTTTCCTTTGATATATTGTGTGATGTTTTATTCAGTACATAAAAGCACACATTATCCTTTTTACACATTTTGCCTTCTAGTGATTCTAAATCACTTTTTAGGTTCTTTATTCAATGGTTTGACGTGAATAAGGTTCTCCTTGCAATGATGACTGCTTTCCTTTTACTTTGAATTTTCCTGTTATATTTTTGCTCATTCCTTTTAGCCTTTTGGTGTGATTTGTCTTATGCTTATCTTTGTGGGCAGGGGAATGCCCAGATTCAATTTCATTTTATTTAAAAATGTTGGTTGCCGCCTACTAACTTGATTCGTTAGGCCATAGCCAGGAGTTGGAAAACACCTAGATGTATTTTTCTATATGGAAAGTACAGTGAGTTCTGAGTCGAACCAACTTAGATCTGGAGTGTCATGTCTCTCATTTACTAACTGTTACTAGTTACTAGTTACTAACTATTAACTAGTTAGTTACTTCTCTGGTCCTGTTTCTTCTGTAAATTTGGAATATTTACTTATGTATATTTTCTGAAGATTAGAAGACAATGTATGAAACAAGCCTAGTCCACATACTCAATAGAGTTAGCTAATAGCACTTTAATAGCATTTCTTATTATGTATCTACCATCCTTAATGTCTTAAATCCCCAAACTTTAAAGCATGGGAAAATGGCAGAATGCCTCAATGGCTTCCAGGTCCTTCGTAGGGTTCTTTCTGCTTCCGCTCAGGAGTAGAGAAGCTTTGTGTATGAACAATTTTACATTTACATGCATTTCACATCATGAAACTCAAAATACAGACTTTGTAGCACTTTAAAAGTTGGAAATTTATTCCTCCTACCTAGCTCTGCAAGTACATAGTTTTCTAAATGAAATGGAGTCTGTGTTAGTTGGTGGCACCTACTGGCAGAGCTAGAGCACTGCTTAGAGCTGCACTGCTCTGCACACTAACACACATAGAACTGGGAAGGATGGTGGGGATAGGAAGGAGATTGCGGCATTTACCCAAAGCGGGCGTTTCCTTTGTCTCCCAGGGCATTCATTTGTCTGGGTAAGTGGGAGGAGGAAGGAATTCTTCCATGCTGTTGCCCTAGTCCAGTGTTTGCCCATATGTGCTGAGCTGAGCTATTATCAGAGGGGGTGTCCATATCCAGCAGACTTGGGGAAGCTAGGCTCAGCCAGCTTAACCTGACTTTCATGACCAGGTGTCTCAGAGCCTCTGCTGTTTAGTGAGAAGTATATTATAAATGGGTGGGGGTGGGGCTTGGTCAGGGGCGGGGAGAGCGCTCACCCAGCACACAGCATTTGTCAAACTTAATTAGACCCTGGGACCCCTTTTCCTCTGAACATTCCTGTGTCACCTGGAATTCCTTTGGTAACGATCAGTGTAGCGTGAGAGCAGCATTTCCCATTGGCATCTCCTGCAGGCTCTGGATGAGAGAGCAGGCATTAGTTCTCGTGGGATTTGGCAGTAGTTAAGTCTCATGCATTGGATGGAGTCTGTTGCTATGGTACCAGTGCAGATCCCTTACTTAGGATGATGCCCCTACATGGACCACATCATCTGGCCATAGTAGTGATTTTAAAATAGACATACATAGATTTCCTGGGGAACTTAAAAGACAGCAGCAGACATATCTAGGCTCTATCCACTCAGGTCCGCTATTTGGTCAAAGACATGCTTTGCTATCATATTGTATTTGGAACACCTTAGAGAACCTAATGAGAGCTCTGGACTGTCTTTTTGGAGGCATGTAAACACACCAGCTTTTGTTCATGACTTTATGATATTTATAACTCACACCCCAAGCCCAAGGATCTCTAGTAAGAACTCCTGAATTAAATTTCCCCAAATATGAATTTAACGGCAAGCAGGACGTTAGCCCAGAATTGAGATATCTGTGTACTCCGTGCATTGCTTGGCCATAGTGAGATCAGACTGTGTTTGAAGAAATGGCATACTGTCGCAGCCAGAGAAGCCTGGAGAGAGAAGGCCAGTCCTGAGATGTGGGTGATTTAGTGTATCTCCCCAAGGAGGCAAGTTAAGGAGCTGATACCCTTAGATACCCCTCTCACCTCTCCCCTGACATTTGTCAACTGGAGACAGTTTTGGTTGTCACCACTAGGGTGGGGGCAGGGCGGTAGCGCCTTGTAGACAGAAGCCAGGGATGCTGCTAACCATCTTACGGTGCATTTGAGAGCCCCACACAGCAGAGAATGACCTGGTGCAGTGTCAGCTGGCTAAGGCTGATCTGCCTTAGAGTCTGCTTCTTCCTAGACTGGGCCTTTCCTCAGCAGCAGTGTCCGAACAGGAAGGCCTGCAGTGTTATTTATAGGTGATGCTTCTCAGTGGAGATGCAGGAGGAGAGAGATGAGGAGGAGATGGTAGGAAGTGAATAAGCCAGGTTGGTTTTTCAAAGAACTTTCCTTTCCCAGAGGGCTGGAGGCAGAAAGAGGATGTCAGCTCGTGGCTCCATGTGAGAATTTGGATGTAGGAAACCACCTTGTTTTTTGCATGGAAAGTTTATTGTTTTCTCTTACCTCACTCCTGACCTGAGACCTTTTGTCAGTTATACCTATGAGGAATAAATGCCAAAGGGGTTTTTCAAGTGTGGCTTCTCTAAGGGAATCTCTTATTTTTGCCACTTCTCCTTATTCCCACACCCTCAAATAGCAATTTGGGAAAGATGATGGGGATAGAAAAGGTATATATTTTATTTACCAAAAGTGGGCTTTTCTTTTGTTTTCCAGAAGTATTTGTTCTGTGAAGTGGGAGGAGGAAGGAATTCTGCCCTCCTATTGCCCCAGTCCAATGTTGGCCAATATATGCTGAGCTATTATTAAGAGATCCTATTTAATAAAGAGGGAATATTCTAATTGACCCTCACGTCATTGTAAAGATGGTGGTGCCCACAGCCAATAAGGAGGGAATATGCTAATTGACTGCCACACCTTCAAAGATGGCAGTGCCCAATCCCCTCGGCCCCCCAGCTGCCCAGGGCCGCCTGAGGCTCAGGTAACCAGGGCCAGCCGAGGCTTGCGCTGCTGGCAGTGGCAGCAGCAGAGATGTGATGGGGTGTTAACTTCTCCTGATCGCTGGGTCACCTCCCACCCCTGAGGGCTCCTGGACTGTGAGAGGGGGCAGGCCGGGCTGAGGGCCCCGCCCCATGCATGAATTTTCATGCACTAGGCTTCTAGTATTATTATAAAAGGGGGGCCCATAGCCAAGAACTCAAGAAAGCTACCGGTTCAACTAGCTGGAGCTGATTTTTGAACTATAAGACTGCCAGAACCTTTCGCATCTTAATGAAGTGTGTTGGGGGGCATGCTCATAAGTTCATGGCATTTCTTAATTGTAATTAGACCCTTTTTCTCTGAGCATCTCTTGTGTCACCCGGAGTTCTGTAAGGAGACAATGCTCTCATCAGTGTCACTCCTGAAGGCTCTGTAAGAGAAGTTGAATAGATAGATATGATGAAGGAACTCTTCCAGCCCCCACAGGGCTTTATTAAATACAATTTTATTACATCGTATATCTTTAGCCCTGGCCAGTTTGGCTCAGTGGTTAGAGTGTTGGCCTCTGGAACGAAGGGACCTAGGCTCGATTACCGGTCATGGACCCACCCATGCTTTGGTTGCAGGTTCCCCAGCCCTGGTCAGCGCACAAGCAGGAGGCAGCCAGTCCATGTCTCTCGCGTGGATGTTTCTCTCTTCCCCTTTCCTGACTCCTTCCCCCTCTCTCTAGAAATCAATGGAAAAAATACCTTTGGGTGAGAATTTTTTTAAAAAATTGTATATATCGATCCACTTTTATCAAGTTTTACGAAAATAGAGGAGTTCATTCCTTCTCTCCACTATATAAATAAAAACCATTAATCTGTTTGGAATGAATGAGAGGAAGAACTAAGTTTTCTTACGGCAAAGACAGTTGTTTCTTGTGTCGTCTATAGGAACTTCTGACTTCTTTTGTTTTCTCCCTGAGGAAGTTATTAATGTGGTTTAGCTTAGAATTGCTCTGGCTTATTCAGGCTCCTGTTTCAGGAGTTTTTAGATGGAAACATTATACACAGATACATATATCCTGGACATTTCTCGGGGTGCCTGGTGACACGGGGGCAGGTCCTCCTCACACTTCCTCCACTTCACCTGCTCAGCCCTTCATGTGTCCGGCCACTGTCTTAGAACCCAGGACATTGTGACATTGCAAGGATGGCATTGTAACTGCCAGGCAGACTGAGGAGCAGAGGCACTGAGTCACCGTCCCTCCTTATTCATTTCCATAATGAAACCTGCCAGCTTCATCCATCTCTGGGTCCTTCAGGCTAGCAGGACAAGGACGGTTACATGGAGAGAGAAATACTACGTCTGCCACCCCCGCCTGCACCTCCTTCGCATTCAGGACCATTTCTTGCTGCCACCGCTCTAGACCCGCTGTGGACACGTGGACACACTGCCCTCCTCATAGCTCATGGTTGGTTTCACATATGGAGCCCTGCTCTCCTGCCCCCTCCCCCACTGCCCACCTCGGTGCTTTGGGCTTATCCTAGTAAGTACTTACCGAGGAAGTGGTGGGTTTTCTCTATTGACGGCCGTCCGGAGGGAGCCATTCTGTCCACGTGGGAGGTTAGAGAAGCATTAGAAGGTACCACGTGGGGGAAAGTAGCATCTTCAGAGCAGGGCAGGACCAGATTTAGTACCTGCTCAACTTACCAGCTCTGCTGGGTAGCCTCAGCCCCCACACAACCGTGTGGTGTTTGTCCATGGCCAGTACGACAACTTGCTCAGCACCCCCCTCCCTGCCTCCCTCCCTGCCTCCCTCCCTCCCTCCCTCCCTCTCTCTCTCTCTCTCTCTCTCTCACACACACACACACACACACACACACACACACACACGGAGTGAGGGACCAGATCTACCTTCTCCCTGGTTTTCAAAGCCTTTGGCCTTCCCTTGATCTGAGCTCCGTTCCTGCTCAGAACCAGCTGTGCGGCCTGCAGAGCAGAGCACGCGTTCTCAGTGCGGGCGCCGCCATTCCTCGCTCCGGGCGTGTTTGGAAACACTGTGTGGGCCCGAACATTTCACAGCTTGGACACAGAGCGAAACGCTCAGCCATAGGCTCCTCCCCTAGCGGCAGTAGTAAACAGGAGTATTGATAACTTACACAGGTCTATAGGACCCCTTTAAATAATACTGTGGCACAGATATCGTAGTTCAAACGTTTTATCCCAGCCCTCTAAATTTAGGTTTTGAAAGGGATCTTAGCGGGTTGCACCTACAAATGAGTGGTTACTCCTTTCTGAGCACAACGCTCCCATTTCCCCATCTCATTAAGTTTCCATTTAGCTATTAGATAGGAGCTTCAAAAGGAAAATCCAATCATGGATAATCTCCAGTTAATGGGCATCTATTGAGCGACTAGGTCACCAGCAAGAATAATTACACAGCGCCTCTTTGTGCGGTAAACACAAAATCAAAAGCTAATGCATTCCTAAGGCCAGCCGGATCCTTATTGGCCCGCTGCATCCTCCCTTCGGGGAAAGGGTTGGGGCGCCCACCGTGCCTGCTAGGGGAGATTGCAAAGCCATTCCGGAAAAACGGGAGGAGAGAGGAAGGCTAGGGCTTTGTCAGCACTAATGGCCTGAGCTGGGGTGGGTTATCGAACAGCAGACGTTGCAGTGAGTGTTTTGTGCAGCCAGCAGGAACTGGGTGGGTCTCTGGGGCCTCCAGCCACCAGTCAGGAATAACAGTGATGACGGGGGTGGAGCTTCAGCCCTCTGCCGTAAGCCAGCCTGTCTTCCCGGGGGCCCTCCTTCACTAAGGAAGACTCGTGCTTGCTCTCTGCTTGGTTTAGGAAGATGAGCACAGCCCCCTTGGCCCCAAATAGTACACTGGCCACACGCCACACTAGCTCTTGGGTTTGCGTTGGTATACTCTAGTTTGGGTTTTCAAAATTATATTTTGGTGTAGTTATTTAGGATTTGCAAAACTTGGCATAATTAAATGCTCTGTTTTTCCCCCCTTAGAACACTTCAGTTATGGAGGATCAAAATGAAGATGAGTCCCCCAAGAAAAATACTCTTTGGCAGGTAGGAATGACTGCGCACAGATAGGAGAGCAGTTGACCTACTCTAGATAAGGTGTCCCCTCAGCTCATGACCTCATGAAAGCAAGAGCCAAGCACTTTTGTGTTTGTTGCATGTCATTTCACTGCTTTCAGAACTCACCCTAATTTATCTTCTGGTCCTTAGGGAAGTGTCATTATGAATAGTAAAGGTTTTGGAATTTTCACCAAGATTCTGAAGTGACTGTAGCCTGCAATGTTCCACGTCCACTGTCTAGGTGGACGGTGGTGGTGTTTGTCACCAGAATGGCACCACACCACACACCATTTATTCGCAGTGATGCCTGTTTTTCCCTCGTCCATCCTTCTTCCTCATTTCTTGTTGGTTTCCCCTTTCCGTTTAAACTCGGTTTCCTTCTCTCCTGGCTCTATAGTTTGCCATTTTCCTCCCAATCCCATAGTTTTTTTTTGCGGTGGGATAAAGGGGACGGGGCATGTAAAGCTTCATTATTTGATGATTTCATCAGTCATGATGGTACAAATCATTTTCTCTTCATGAGGACATGAAGGCACAGCAAATCTAAATCTGAAGAGAACATGTTTACAAAATTCTCAGGGTTCATTTGATTTGAAACGAAAGGGTAGATTAGTGAGGCAGAGTGAAGTACCCCCAACACATTGAAGATGAAATAAAGTAAAACAATGGCAGGAAGCTCTTTCTGGCCCCCCAGGTGTTAGGAGCCTGCCGCTGCTGGTTGGGGAACTGTGTGCGGGCTGCCTTCTGTTTCCTCCTCACTCTGCGCTAGGCTCACCTTCACTTAGTATTGATTTTGCATTTCAGTGTTAACTCCGACTTTTGGTTCTTCGTTTATCTGTCTTTTAGTCACCTAGTTAATGGTATACCAGTGCTAGGAAGGGTAGATGGTTGGAAGCCTTTCTATAAATGAAATAATAACATGTTTGCTTATCAAATGAGACAATGGGTATGGAAGAATTTTGTAAAGTATAAAGCAGTTCATAAATGCATTTCCTTACCGTCCTTATATTTAACCTGTTGTGAGAGCAATTATTTGGCTAGTTATTATGAAAAGTATAGTAAAGGAGGGGAAGGGAAACATATATAGCTTTCTTTCTCAAGATTAGGCATTTTTATTATATTCGAAATATTCTTAACTCTGCCCGGGTGTGTTCCCCTTCACATAAATTATGCGATTATGCCATATAAAATTCTGCATCTCATCTTTTGTTCCTTAATATTGTTTATAAAAGTGTTCTCTTGTTATTAAAATCTTACTTTATAAACTTAATGGCTACCTTTATAGCGCTTTATGTACATGAATTATAATTTGCTTAAACCTGTTGCCTGTAATTGGGCAGTTCTAATTTTTCTGTATTATAAGCATGAAACATCAAAGATACTCCTTATACCAGTCAATATTGACCACAGCGAAGAATTTTCACTTCATTTGGTCGTTTTTGTGTGTTGATTTTTTTGTTCTGAATGTCTTATTAAAAGCAACATCAAAACTTCTGTGTAATGCTGCCCCCTGGTGGTGCCCGGTGTCAGTGAGCTCTCCCTCACCCAGCTTACACGGAAAGCATTCCTAGAGGAGGCGGCGGTTAAGATGAATGGGATGGAGATAAATGCCTTCCGACTGCATACCTCTGCATGTGGACATAGCACTTGCTTATTACAGGCGAGGTTTCTAAGATTGTATCAAGGAGGCTGGAGACGCCTTTGGAAATTTACAAAAGACGTCTTTCTGCAATGGGATCAGGCAACTTTCTTTTAGGACAAATTGTAACAAAAGCTCTTCTTTCCGTGAAAGACTTCCGAGGGAAGCTCCTATGGCATGCTGGGTGTTCTAATGCAGCGCTTCAGTTTTCAAGGTTCTCATATGTTATTCCTTCTGGTATTACACACGAAGGCGGCCACCAGAGGAGTGATGGGCAGATGGCTTGCCAATGTTTGCTAGGAGCGTTGAGCTTCCTTTGTTTTTAAAAAGGGAAGTTACTGAGCCTCATAGATCAGTAGCAGTTGTGGCTTCTTTCTAGGGACTTAGGTTTTTTTGTGCTATTGTCCGGATGCATTGCATTTAATTTCAGTTTTTAAAAAACATACTTGTTTTTCACCCTAGCCTCTTTGGCTCAGTGAATAGAGCGTTGGCCTGAGGACTGAAGGGTTCAGTTCCGGTCAAGGCACATGTCCGGTTTGTGGGGTCCATCCCCAGTAGAGGGCATGCAAGGGGCAGCCATCATTGATGTTTCTCTTTCCCTTTCCCTTCCTCTCTGAAATCAATAAAAATCTATTTTAAAAAATACTGGTTTTATACTAGGACTGTGTAGATTTGATGAGAAATGCAGTTAGTATAGAGTATGGGATGTCCATAAACTACTTTATAATTATATAAGGCAAAGAACCTTCCAGGCCTCCATGGTGTACCAGGGGCCACCTTCTGAGTAGGTGAACAAAAGTTTTGCCAGCCGTTTTTAGGCCTGGCAACAACATGGAGATCCAGACTGTTCGGTAGAACCAAGCTTTTTAGCCTTGTATGCATATCTGCATGACCCATGGACACACACAGTAGGGTAGTGAAGGCCAGGGTGGGGGCGGGGTGGGCTGGAAGGGGTTAATGGGGGTGGGGGGAATGGGGACATAGGTAATACTTTGAACAATAAAAATTAAAACAAAATAAGTAAAATGAAGCTTTTTAGATGCCGTTGTTTCGTGTTTCTCCGTTGGCTAGAACAGCGGTTTTCAAGGTGTGATTCTCAGCTCAGCATCGCTGGGAGCTTGTCAGCAATGCAGACCTGGGGTCAGGACTCTCTGCTAACCGGCCCTTTGCTGTTCTGATGAACGGCCAAGCAGGAACCTTTGGCATAAACCAGTGGTCGGCAAACTCTTTAGTCCACAGAGCCAAATGTCAACAGGACAACGATTGACATTTCTTTGGAGAGCCACATTTCTTAAACTTAAACTGCTTCTAACGCCACTTCTTCAAAATAGACTCGCCCAGGCCGTGGTATTTTGTGGAAGAGCCACACTCAAGGGGCCAAAGAGCCGCATGTGGCTCAAGAGCCGCAGTTTGCGGACCACTGGCAGAGGCCAATCAAGCATTAACTTTCAGCTTTGAGGAAGTAAAACTATTAATAGTGAATCAGTTGCCACTTTGCCAAGTTGAACAGTTTCCCTAAAATGTCCGTCTCTGACATTAATTATCTGATAACGGCGTGGTTTGGGAAAGCGTTAGAAAATGATGACATAGGACACCATTAAGCTTTCGCAGTAGCTGTAACTTTGGCATTTACCTTCGAGACTCATTAGAGGCTATGGGCTCTGAATACAGTTTTAATTATTTTCTGAATGAATTAATAAAGGAGTGAGTGGCTTTAGGGTAAAAGTGGCATTTTAAGATTAAATACCCAGAGTGAAAAATGTTTCTAATGAAATACCAATTAGATTCCTTTTCCCTGTCAAACTCCTTGTGTTTTTGTGTGCGTTTCTAAACTAGATAAGTAATGGAACATCGTCTGTGATCGTCTCCAGAAAGAGGCCGTCAGAAGGAAACTACCAGAAGGAAAAGGACCTGTGCATTAAGTACTTTGACCAGTGGTCCGAATCCGACCAGGTGGAGTTCGTGGAGCACCTCATTTCCCGGATGTGTCACTACCAGCATGGACACATTAACTCGTACCTGAAGCCCATGTTGCAGCGGGACTTCATCACCGCTTTACCAGGTAACTCTGTCTTCCCCACGCGGGCAAGGAAGGGTGCCAGCCCAGGGGCCTGGCAGCTCTGCCCGGGGGCCCGTGAGAGGGTGAGAGGAGCCCTTCTAGACCCACTTTGTGCTCCTGTACGGCCATTGGAAGACCGGTCAGCTTTAGCGTCTCTAGGAAATGAAGGCAGTCTGTGCTGAACTGTGTGGGTCATGGTCAGCATGATGCTTCATTGAACTTGTTTAATGATGAATGCTGTGACAGTTATTTTGATGTAGTCTATATATAATCGTCATTTTATCTTTATAACTAATTTTTTTTTTAAAGGAACAGTTTGTCCTATATTCTTTGTGTTTTTTGAAGTTTAGGGTGTTCATTGGGATCTAAAGTGACACTGAGGGTTCTGGCCAGTGTGTCTGGTTGGTTTGAACATTGTCTAGGATGCAGGAAGGGCTTGGATTTCTTCCCAGTCAGGGCACGGACTCACACACTCAGGTGCAGGTTCGATCCCAGGCGTGAGTCAGCTGATGGATGCTTCTCTCTCACATTGGTGTTTCTCTCTCTCTCTCTCTCTCTCCTTTCCCCCTTCCTTTTCCTAAAATCAATAAAAGCATGTCCTTGGGTGAGTATTAAAAACAAATGAATAAAATAACACTTAGGGAATAGCAAACACACATTGGGAAAACTGATAGCATGTCTTCATTACATTTCTCAAAACTTATTTCTGCATCCTCCCTCAATATCCTGCTTGCTTGCGTGCACGCTCCCCACCCCCACTCTTCCGATTAATTTACTTTGAATTTTTTTAGAAATACACTTAAAAGAAAAAGAGCTCTTTCAAATCATTTAATAACGTGGCATTCAGAATATGAAAAGCAGACTTAAACTTGTGCCCTTTAAAGGGGCGCTGCCGTGATTGCTTCACAGAGGCAGGATGGAAGGTAATGGCCCGATCCCAAAGAGCAAGGCGGTGGGAAGGCTTCAGGCTCACAGACGGAAAGGCTTGGGTTCGGAGTCTCAGAGGGCTCACAGGCGGCAGGAGCGACAGGAAACTTTAGGGACCTTCACAGAACGGGGCGCGGCTGCTGGGTCATCAGCACCTTGAAACGTTTCTTGATGCTGATTTGGTGTCAGGAGTTGGTGTCATCTGGGGAGAAGCGAGCAGGATGGGCGAGCAGGCCTGTTGTCCCGTAGGGTCACCTTCTTCAGGGCATGGACCCCGTCCCCCTGTTCTTTGAGGTGACGCTGGGGAAACACCATCTCGCTGGAGCAGGAGGTGCTAACCCCACCTGCAGCTCAGGCTGCCGAGGGCCCCAGAAATAGACTGCTTTTTGGGATAGTTTCAGGTATAGAGAGTTCTTACACCTTCACACACACAGCCTTCACCATGTCAGCATCCCGCCATCCCATGCCTCAGCACCTACACTAACTAGCACATCATTGTCGCCCAGTCCATACTTTACGTTAGGATTACTCTTAGTGTTTTAATTGGGCGGGTTTGGATAAATGTTTACTGCCATGTGTCTGCCATTATGGTATCATACAAAACAGTTCCAGTGCTCTGAAAACCGCTCTCTGCCTATTCATCCCGCTTTGATTTTCTATTTCTCACTCATTCATTCATTTCTATTTCTTTTTCTCTCTCCATTTCTTTCTGTCTTCTTGATTATCTTCATTTTCACCTCCATCTTCATTTTTACATTTATGTCTGGCTAGGTAAGATAGAAATATTTCATTCCCGAAGAGGATGCTGGCCAGAGCGTTTTCCTCTGCCGTGGCCATTGTAGTCTGGAAGTTACAACTGCCATGCCAGGCCAGGCCAAAAGCAGCCGGGGTTAGCCAGTGCCATTGCCACCACTTCTGCCCTGTCAGAGCTTCCGGGTGGCCAGCTCCTCGCTTGGCCCGTCTGTGATGTGCAGCGCCCCAGACTCCATGCTCCAGGCATTGTCCCCGCAAACAGGACCTGGCTCGGGCGCAGACCTGCCGCCGGGCTGCACGTTGGCGGGCCAGCTTCTGGTGGCTCATCCCTCCCACAGCTTGTACGTGGGCGAGTTGAAGAGGAGGGGGAGTGAGCTTAGAGAATTTTGACTCTTGTTTTTATGCTGAAATATAGCACTGTTTGCCCATTTCATTCATTAGTATTTCTGAAAAGCAAAATATCCCTCTCTTTCTAGAATTGTAATACTTATTAGTAGAGAGGAATCCTATCCATCACTCAGTCCCCTTTCTCACTGTGAAGACCAAGAAGCCAAGGATCAGAGAAAATGGGTGCTTGGTCATTGTGGTGCGTGTGCAGGTTGGTCCCAAAGTTAGTGCAAAGGCTGACATAATTTGTAGGTGAGATTACTTTGGAAATTTCCTTAAATTGGCCTAAACTATAGAATACAACACAATGTAGTAATACTCATTGTTCGTTATGGGAGAGGAAGAACAAGGTAAGCCTTGAATGGTGTGAGACGGAGGGACCTTGAGTATTACAGGCGGGTGTAGGTAAGAAGAGTGGACCTGGACACAGGTCTCTGTATGGCCAGTGCCAGATCGCAGGACCACGTCGTCCAAGCCTTCCTCCTGACAGGGCTGCTGCTCACAGCAAGAAAAGTCAGGTGCCTCTAAAGTGGGCGATTGTGCTTATTCCTCAGAAGTGCTTTCAGCTACACGAAGCTAGGCCTCCATTTTTCTTAAGCAAATCTGTTTATTTTTATTTATTTATAAAATATATTTTATTGATTTTTTACAGAGAGGAAGAGAGAGGGATAGAGAGTTAGAAACATCGATGAGAGAGAATTATCGATCAGCTGCCTCTTGCACACCCCCCACTGGGGATGTGCCCGCAACCAAGATACATGCCCTTGACCGGAATCGAACCCGGGACCTTTCAGTCACTCTATCCACTGAGCCTAACCAGTTTCGGCCAAATCTGTTTATTGATTATTTTTTGTTCGCTTTCTACTGGTTGGGTCTTATTTTCTTTTCCCCTGTAATTTACTTCTCAAACATGTTTACGGAATGTCCACGAGGTGGCACTGTTGTCCTCCTGACTTGTAGAGAATAGTTCGGAGGCAGCTCCTTCTCTTGAGGAGTGGACAGTCTCGGAGAAGAGACAGAACAGATGAACATGTGTTCTGTATATAACTATGGTTAGTATAATTGCACACGAGCTAGTTTTCATTACAGCGAATTTTAAGGTATTGTCCATATTTATGTGAAAGTGGAATTTTGTGGTATTGAATATTACATGAAATGAATGGACCATTGGCTAGGACATGGAAATATTTTTGTTAAAACACTATTTGTTTTCGTTCTAACAGGATTTGATCTGAACATATATACATATGTCAGTATATAGCAGACGTAGGACTCTAATAGCGGGGGACAAGCTGGCCCAGTAGATTGTGTTAGTTAGTGTCTAGTAGACTTGAATTAAACCTGGCATTCGTTCCTTAACACAGACCTGAACCTAAGAGCGTTTGGGGAGAAACAGGTCCACGGGTATGTTCATACTTGGACTTAATAACGTGTGCAGCAACTTACTACTCTACTTTGGTGTTTAACTTTCACTGTGGATGATTTTGAGTTTTAATTTTTACTCTGCTGAAATTGACAGTCAACTTTAGACTTCTTTTGATTCTCAGAATTCTGTAAAAATTGTCTATCATTGTAACTTTTTGATGCTTATGTGAACAGCATACCTGTTAGTATAGAGAAAATGGAAAAATGTTTGTGGTCTCTGGCTCCTTTTGGTTCAGTGGAAAAAGTGATAATTATGATATGCTTTTCTAAAAATCATGGTAAATGTTTAGTCTGCAATGTCAATTTCTGCAGGCTAAGTTTGTGGTTTGTGAGAACTGTTGTTAAAGGGAATTTTATACGTTTGAAGTAGAGGCAGATTGTACTTAAAGGGTGATAGCATTGGTGATGATCTCTTTGGTGAGGTGTCTAAGCAATTAAGACTTTTGAAACATTTCGCTTCTTGGCGGTGGTTTGTCCATTTGTTTTGTCCCCAAGTAAGGATGATAACCAGTGTGGACTGGAATTGTGACAGAGACGACATCAAAGGTCTCGGGGATGTGGAAGGACTGGAGGAAAGCTCAGGCTCTGGGCTGGATGCAGGGCCAGAGACCCAGCCCCACCCAGTGAGATACTGGTCATTGGCTTGAGAATCTCTTAATAGGTGTGTGAGCCCACTTGTCAAAACCTGTTTCCTTATCAGTGTGGGAATAACCCTCTTGTATAGTAAAAGCCTAATATGCTAAGTGTTCGGCCATTCGTTCGACCAGTTGCTATGATGCACACTGACCGCCAGGGGGCAGACGCTCAGACCGATAGATTAACTTGCTGCTGGGCACAGCAATCGGGACTGGGTGAGATGGGCCGGACATGCCCTGGAGCCCTCCTGAGGTCCCTCCCCTGCCCCGATCGTGCACCGGGCCTCTAGTAATAATAATAATAATAATAATAACAATAACAATAGTACTTTATGGGATATTGTGAAGATGAAAGAATGTATATAATATGCCTGGCTCTGGTGGGTATTCTGAGGATGGCAGCTTGAAAAAAATACAAGTCCAGAGAGACAGGAAACACCTGCTTCTCCGGGATAAGATTTATTGCCAGGAAGTTTTAATTATTCACCCACTAATTTCCGTATTGATTCATCCTGACATCATATAGGTAGGTGTGTGTGGCACTTCGTTGAAACAACAGAGTGCTGGACTTTGTGACCTGAGCGGAATTTCTCTTCATTTCTGCCTGGACCCTCGGTCACTGTTCCAGGTTGAAGGCGCCCAGTGACGGTGGCTGTTCGCAGTTCATTGTTGTTTTGTTTGTGACTTCAGATTTCACAAGGATGAAGACCTGTGATTGGGAAGCGGGAAGGAACAGCAAGGGGAGGGGGGACCAAGCTTTTTTGCAGCTGTTCTTTGAAATGTGTTTCTAAAATAATAAAAGTTTCTGTGATTGTATGATCTAAGCAGCTGTGTTAGAACTGGCTGCAGTCAAGGGCATTGAGCTGACATTACACATTTGAGTTTCATTTTGATACAGCGTTATTTATATATTGAGCTTTGAAATCTGTGCCTTTTAATTGTTTTAATTTATTGTTGAAGTTGTTCCAGACCTTCATCTGGTGCCGGTAATTAGCCCCAGCAGCGCTCCCTCAGCTGTGAGCGCAGGCTCCGGCCTCGCTGTCTGCCGCCCCGATGTGGTGCTGCCTCGGAAGGGGGTGGTGGTGGGAGGTGGAAGTCTCAGTGAGACAGGGTGAGCGGGAGCAGACAGCAGAGCAGAGAGAGCAGAGTTCAGCACCTCCAGCATGGCTTAGCCAGGCAACGGACCGCCTCACTCACCTGAACAGACGTGGAACCAGTGCATGGAATTCGTGCATGAGTAGGCCTTCCTCACCCCGGCTGCCGGCACCGCTTCTCTTCGGCACCTGGAACCTGGGACCCGGGCTTCACTCGGCCCCGGCTTCATCCGGATATTCGAACTAATTAGCATATTACCCTTTATTATTATAGATGTGGTCAGAAAGATGAAAAAAAGAGACACAATCACAAAACAGGTAGCCAGAACCTTTGAGAATGGTATCAAGAAGGCAAAATCCCTGAATATCAAGAAGGCAAAATCCCTGAGTGATGTAAAATTGTCCAAAATGGTTAAATGATCTGGGAGAATTGAAACAAAATTAAGTATTTGGAGCGTCAGTGTGAAGAATGAAGGGAATGTCTGTCTCCTTTGGATAGATTGTGTAGTAAAAATATAGCATGTTTTCACTTATCTTTTTTCTCCGCCACTAAGAATAATGGGTTTGAAACCAAAAGGATAGAAAAATTGTAGTCCAAGAAAGCTAGGGAGAGATGTTTAGTGAACACAGGGCCCTATAAACAAGCCGACCAAAGATGTGTCCTTGCTCGGCAGGACAGCGGCAGAGCCTGGAGTTTGGCTCTCAGATTGTGGGACAGTGAGAGCCACGGGAGAGCGCCGGGCAGACTGGGCCCTCCCAGCTTGTCAGTGGTGTTTGGCTGCACTCTGAGTGACCGATGTGCAGAGTGCCTGATTTTAAGAGCTGGAGGAGGTGTATTTGGGGGCTGTGGATGGATAAATTTGCTGTGATACCCTAGCAGAATTCTTAAATGGATTATCAAATGTTAATTAGCACCTGAGAAGACTGTAGGTTTGGTAAGCCTAGAAAGATGTACGCAGAATGTTAAAAGCTGTTGTCTCTGAGAGGTGGGATTTAGAGATTTAAATGTTTATAGTATTTCTGAAATGAACTTGGTATACTTCCTATGTAATATGCAAATCAACCGAATGGCAGAACGACCGGTCGCTATGAAGTGCACTGACCACCAGGGTGCAGAAGCTGCCCCCTGGTGGTCAGTGCGCTCCCACAGGGGGAGTGCCGCTCAGCCGGAAGCCAGGCTCATGCTGGTGAGCATACTGTCGATGACGGAGCCTCTCCGGCCTCCACTTTAGGCAGGTGGTAAGGAGTAAGGGGTCCTGGACTACGAAAGGGATGTCTGACTGCCGGCTTAGGCCCGACCCCCTAGGGGTCCGGGACTATGAGAGGGTGCAGGCTGGGCTGAGGGACTCCCTCCCAACCCCCCCTCCCTCCAAGTGCGGGATCTGGTGCACTAAGCCTCTAGTTGTTATATATGTTAAAAAGGGACACAAAACAGCTAGTGTCAACTTGTAAACAAAAAATTCAATCCCAGCTTTCTGTGGTAAGCATCATCAAGTGAACACGGGGTAACCATACCAAAGTCACCTATTTTCTTTTTGGATAAGGTTTTACCAGACTAACAGTGCAGAAAAATGATGTAGAGGTGGTAGTGTCGTCATGGGGCAGAGTTTCTCCAATATCCCTGAAGACTAAATAGAGAGATGTGGACTAGACAGTATTACATCTAGGAGGTTCTAGTGACTCAGTGTGGGTACCTTGTGAGAGTTTAACAACTGGGTCAAGGACAGCAGGGAGGGAAATAGGTAGACTTCTGGGTGCTGTCCTTGGTTCTGACCCATTTAACATGGTTGCCCACCAACTTGAGGTAAACACTTACTACATTCGCTGTCATGCAGATCTGGTGGGGAACACCCGCTCTTCTTGGTTGCCTTTAAGAGGACCCTTGCATTGTATGGGATAAACCTCTTAAGATTCTAGAATTTGTGGACATGTGGCTCTTTTGAGAATTTTACCTCCACCAGAAGGAGATGAAGAAATTATTGACAAAAATACATCTAAGTTCAACCGACTTTTAGCTTCTTAAGCTGTCAGCATTTTACTTTTTTGTCTCCTTAGCTCCAAGGGATTCACACAGATTGTGGGCTAATAGGATGGTAGGTACAAGAGAATAAATCAGACGGGCAAGAACACAAGCTTTGGAGAAAGAGCTCGGAGTTCCAGTCTTGGCTCTTCTGTGCGGCTGTGAAACCTTGAGTGCTTGACCTCTCTGTGCCTCCTCTGTGCAGTCTGGGGACTCATCATCCCACAGTGACTAAAATTTCAGTTACGTACGTCCAAGTATTTTGTCATATTACCTGACAGAGAGAATTGTCCAGGTCCAGCTTTTACACCTAGTAACCGTTGCCCTGGATTGCTTTATCTTAAAAAAGCCAGAACCATAAAGAAGTGTGTATGTTAGTGTGCACAGGTGTATCTGCAGAACTCCTGATGCTACTCAAGCGTGTGGCCTGGTCCAGAGTTTCTTTATTCCTCTCATCCTTACAGAAGGATGGACCATTTCCATTTCCCTTCCCATCTCTTCATTGTGTTTTCTGTTTTGTAGAGCAAGGCCTAGATCACATAGCAGAAAACATTCTTTCCTACCTGGACGCCAGGTCTCTGTGCGCGGCAGAACTGGTCTGCAAAGAATGGCAGCGCGTGATCTCCGAGGGGATGCTGTGGAAGAAGCTGATTGAGCGGATGGTGCGCACCGACCCTCTGTGGAAGGGGCTCTCCGAGAGGAGAGGGTGGTGAGTACTGGGTGCTGTTCCCGGGGACAGGCGCAGGGACCTGGGCTCCCTTTGATGACACAGAAAGCAGTTACACTTGCCCAGTGCTTGGGCCCGTTTTAAAGATGAGTGGTCAGCGGTTGGGTAGGGAGTTAAAGCTGTTAGAATTCTTCCTTCTGAGATGTACCTTTTCTTTGTATTTATTAATGTTAGGAAGTTTGTACTGTTTGAGTGATTTGTGTTTTCAAAGCTTGTATGAATGCTTTTCCTTTCACGTTTTTCTTAAGTGATAATACCATTGCCAAGAGGTAGATAAGAAAATAGGAGAAGATCGAATGATGCCATCTTGCTGTTGGTTATTGTTCCAGATGGAAGATAATGGAAGCACAGCAGGCGGCTCTTTTTTTTTTCTTAGAGGAAACCCAGGAACTGAAACACAGCTCTGTGCCGAGTACCCATCGGGAGCCTGGCCAGTGAGCACAGAGAAGGAGCCACACAGATGCAGGGCGGGTGGTGGTGGTGTGAGCGAGGGCCAAGGCTGGGTTTTCTCTATGGGAGGAAGTTTGATGTGACCCAGTTAGGATTGTCACAAAGCGCCATTAGCACTCTTCTTGCTAAACTGTAGAATGAGAGGTTAGATTATTGTGCGTTGGGTATTAGAAACTAAAAGTGCAGGATCATGTTAGAGGGCTGTGAATCGAAGTAAACTTGTGTTGGACACATTCGGACTCAGAAATCCTGCTTTTGAACTGTTAAAGCTCAATGCATGTCAAAAGACTTGAATGATACAACATCTTTGTAAGCACCTTGTTTAAATAAAATTCACCCTCTTATGTGCAAAAATGTAACATCTGTTTGTTTTTATTTGCCAGGGATCAGTACCTGTTTAAAAACAGACCCACAGATGGCCCTCCCAATTCATTTTATAGGTCATTATACCCAAAGATTATCCAGGACATAGAGGTAACTTTATGATTTATCTCTCTGTATGGGCTCTCTGTGTCTTGTTCTCAGCCTTTTATGTTGTCTTAGTGTTCTGTTAATCTAAAACCATGGAACCAAGTAGTTTTTTCTTTTTTTTTAGTTGAACTCTTAGAGCAAATGTGTCACACTCAATGTAGAATCTATAGCTTTCTTCCGAATATGTCATGTCTTCTTATAGAAAAGATCTGACTTTTCTTAGCCCTGAAACGCTTCTACAGGGCTGCCATCATTAGAAGCACAATCCAAAGGCAATTTTTCATTCAAATTTGTTAAAATTTTCAAAACTCAAGGCCCAGATTTTCAGGCAAGTGGTTTTATATTTTTGAGCCACATCTTGAGAACTAGAGAGGGCTCAGTTCTCGGTTTCCTCCGTAAATTTCCCATATTTTTTCATAAAAAGGACTCAAAATATGATGGTGAGCAACAATGAAGTGGGTTTTACAGAGCAGATTGTGCTGCCGGACCCTTTGGAGGTGAGGGCCGTCACCAGACCCGTAAAACTCCGTAAACTTGAGAGCACCACTGGCGCGTTTGATACTGTTCACGTGTCCTAATTGGTTCCGTTTTACTATGTAGCCCTTTTCCTTGAACCAGGAAAGACACGCACAGGCATTTCTCATTAACTCTTTCCCATGTGTTCTTGGCAGGTCCTGATTACTTCGCTGTTTCCTCCTTGGCAGAAAGCTTTAGCCTTCTCTGGGCAGAGCTGTATCACCCATAAACTTGCACTCGGTTTCCCAAACGTGAAGTAATCCTCCCCCCCAGGTGACAGACATAAAAGTTATTGTGCCAAAATTCATTAATGGAGAAACATGTGCTTTTCTGAAGGCCCCCCACCCCCTTTTTGAGGCAGATGTGAACTGATGGAATCATTCAGTTAATGGTAAATCTGGATGTACTGGAATGTCATTATTTAAAGCACCAACCCTTGTCTTGAGTATTCTCACTAAAATGAGCTATAAAGTAACCTTTTAGGGAGGCTTAAATAATTTCAAACTGCTGCTGGACAATCACAGTGTTTAGGAATTAATTGATCCATTGGCAGAACTTAGAACAAATTGCCCCCACAGTGTTAGTAGCTGAGACGGTGTCAACTTGAATCTTAGGTTGTGTGTGTTCATGGGAGAGGGGCTGTCTCTTACCCTTAGATGCTTTCGCTAAGATGTTGCTTTTTCAAACATCTTGGGAGCTATATTACCTTTTGCTCCCTCCCAATTATTCTTTACCAAGTAGCTCTAAATTTCCTTGAATAATTTAGTAAATCCTTCATTATGAGAAGCATGGTGTTTAAGGTCAATCATGGATAAGTAGGAATTTTGGAAGAACTGTGATCAGGTTGAAGATTTGGTGACATGGATTGTTTTATTTACCCCCCATGAACGCTATTGTAATTGACAGTATGAACTTAATATTCTGTGGCGTGACAGTATGTGACACCACCTAGCATATCCATTTCCTCGGGCTGAAATAACATTTTAAGTTAGTAGAGGAGGCAGATGTGAGGGAAAATAGAGCTATGGGGGAAAACCCTATTTGACACAAAACCTCCATCATGGTGGTCTGCCCAGTGGTTCTTAAAGTGTGGTTTGGAAAAATCCACTGGTTGGCCACAAGGGTCTCCTCCAGATTTTTGTGGGCTAGTTCTCTTAGTGTAAGGGACAATGTTTTATACTGGTATATTCACTAATAGTAATAATAATAAAAATAATACTTGTGCTAGATCCTTTGTTAAGCATTTGACAGTGGACAATACCTGAAAGTAGTGAGTAGCTGTGATCAACCATTTATTCTGCATTTCATACAACCTCCTGTACTAGCCCCATCAAAATAGAATTCTTGACCTCCCTTTTGGGAGTATGTTTAATTCTGTTTAATGGACACACAGGCAGAGTTTTGTCTGTGATCCATGGATCAAACATGAGAGACTCCCAGGCTTGGCTCTCGCCCACATGGTTGCTATGAAACCCCCATAAGCAGAATATAATAGTTACACGTACCTTTTTTGATTGAGCCCTTGCCGTGAACTGTGAACTATGCAGTGTGACTTACATAAGTTATTGCATTTAATTTCTACAAGGTACATATCCCCATTTGTAATAAGGGGAAACTGAGACTAAGAGAAATTTTAGAACTTGCTGCCTAGTTACGCAGGAGAGGTGGGCTTAGTGTTGTCATTTCCAACTGGAAAACTCAGGAAGCGAAGGAGAAAGATGTATGTTGTTACCTCCCTCCAGACTGCAGGTGAACTGGTCTTCCTCCCGCTGTGTGAGTGCCCGTGCCCTTGACTGTCCTTGGAGGAGGGCCCCTTGTAGTCGTCCCAGTCTGGGGTCCCGCCCTAGGCTCTGTCTCCTGCCTCTCAGCAGAGGCTGGAGGAAGGCCTGTGAAGGCTCTCCTCGGAACGGCCTCTGGTGCAGTGATGGTGTGTCGTGTCGCACCTTTTAATAAACCGCATTTTATTCAGGGAAAGTGGGGAGCTTTTTTGTGGTTTGCAGACTTGATATTAACAATGTCCTGACCAGAGAATGCTGAAACCTGCCCACCCACCCAGTTGTGTTTAGGCTTCTAAAAATAATGTTATCCCTCTGCACTCAGACATCTGTTTTCACTCTATTGCCAATTTAAATGCCGCTGTATACTCTGTGTATCATGGCTACTTTCCCAGTATTTTGAAAATTTGCACAGGGTAAGGGGATTTTACAAGTTCTCAGAAACACGAAATGCTCCTCCACGGTAGCCACACCGCACGGTGTCCGAGCGACACGGCAGGCATCTGCGTCATGGAGAGCTGCACACGTGTGTCCTGCGTGGCCGCTGCGGGGTGGGGCATGGAATCGCATTGGAAGGCCCAGCCCTTCCTGGGTGTGGCTGGGCGGGGCTCGGGTCGATCAGGGTTAACTAGCAGCCAGATTGGGACCACCAGTCCTGGCAGTTGGTGGGGAGAGTTTTCGGGTCAGAGACTACCCCTCCGGGCCCGGGCCCTGGGCAGCAGACGAGGGAAAGGGTCGCTCTGCCATTTGTAGGCACCGTGGCGAACCCCTGCCCGTGCCCTCTCATTTGATGCCCTCAGCAGTTTGGAGGAAATGGGTGCTATTCTCGCCTTTTTTACAGAGGAGCGGGCTGCAGCTCAGACAGCCAAGCCACTTGCCAAGGCTGCTAATTGACCTGGGTATTTCTACCACAGTGGCTGCCGTCTGTTCCTGAGGGTCTAGTTTTTCTAAAAAGACCTGGCTCGTAAGCCTTCTAGTAAGGGTTGAGGTTGTCAAATAAGGTGGCAGGCGGTGCTTAGGGCAGCACCGTCAGCAGGATGTGCTGCCGGCTGCCGTGGGTGGCCTGGGCCTGGGCCGGGAGTTAGAATCAGGGCAGCCACCCTCCCCGGGCTGCTTTCGTGTCGCTTTCCTGGCATTTGGAAACAAACACTTGTTTGGGGATTAGGAAGCCTAATAATTTTGGAAACAGCTCTAAGTGGGGCTTCCTAAAATGATCTATCAAGAATTACTTGGCAGACCTTTTCCCTAAAAATTCAGATGTGTGGACTCGAAAACAGGGCTCTTTCTAGGCACTGAGCAGCAGAGCATTTTCTGACTCGCATTCGGCTTCAAACGGGAGCTTTTGGGAGGCCTGGCGTCTGCCTCCTGTCGGGTCGGAGAGAGAGCACGCGGCTCAGCCCTCCTGTGGCCTGTGCTGTCTGTCTGTCAGCTCCTCTCTGTTGTGCGGCTTTAGGTGCAAAGATTATAATCAAGTCACCGGTTTTAGAAAACATTGCAGAGTGAAGGGAGACCATAACAGGCAGGAAACTCTTTTTGGTTTGAGGAGCCTTCCAGTCCCTCTTCTAAAAAATTTTTTTTAAAAAAATTGATTTCAGAGAGGAAGGGAAAGAGAGAGAGAGAAACATCAATGAGGAGAGAGAATCATGGATCAGCTGCCTCCTGCAGGCCCCTACTGGGGATCGAGCCCACAACCCGGGCATGTGCCTTTGGGAATCGAACCGTGATCTCCTGATTCATAGGTCAACACTCAATCACGGAGCCATGCTGGCCGGGCCCCCACTCCCTCTTTAAAACATTTCCCCCCCAAACTCCCATGTGATGGAAAATGTGCCTTTTCATTCATTGAAATGTAGAGCAACAAAGCTACTTATTGTTTCAATCATATTTTAAAAATAGTTGTGTATATTTTGAACTAAGAACAGCTATATGGATTTTTAAAATAACACCTGGTATATGTCTATGTGTGTGTGTGAGAGAGACACAGAGACGGAGAGACACAGAGACACAGAGAGAGGTAGAGGTAGACTCTGGAACACTTTGGGTTCGTATGGAGTGATGATTCTGCCGCAGCTCTGAGCCCATGGGTGTAGCCTGAGCACAGTAACCACTGCTGAGAGTCACGGGCCGTGAGGGAGACTTGTTGCCAGTACACCTGCCGCCTAGCCAGCGTTTTCCTGGTCTGCTTAGCGTGCTGAGGTGGCTCGATCACATCTGCAAAGACACGATTTCTCTAAACGATTCAAGCACTGAGTTCAGGGTAAGAAATTCTTTACATTCTGGACCCCTTTTTAAAACATTGCTTACACAGACAGAACTGTTGTCTGCCTCGATAGTAGTGGCGAAAGCCGGGCACATTAGTCTGGTTTGGGCCTGTGCTCTTACGTCTGACACTTTACAGACTCACTAGAGGTGATGCTGCGGCTCAGGATTGGTTGCTCCTGCACACACTCCTACCGGGGCTGGGGAACCTGCGACTGATGTATATGACCAGGAATCGAACCCACGATCCTTCGGTCTGCAGGCTGACACTCTAACCACTGAGCCAGACCGGCCAGGGCTGCATATCTTAGCGAGAAAAGCATAAACTTAGAGTCAGGAAGGATGGGTGTGATTTCCAGCTCATCCCATTACTAGTTTTATGAGCTCAGGCAAATTAAACTCCTTCCTTGTTTAAAAGAGGGAAATAATAAAGAATTTCCTTCCAAGGCCAATTCGTGGGTCATTTAACCAAATAAACATGTTTGGAGTATACCCAGTTCCCGATACCGTGTGCCCAGAAACTGGAGCGGTGCCTCTCTGAAAGCAGTATGCTTCCTGTTGATCATTTAGCGTCTGGGGCCTAGCACAGCTAGTACCTGGAATACACTGGCGTGCTGGGAAGTGTGGCGTGAATGGTGAAAGATGAGAGCCGAAGGCTGCCATGTGCCGAGCTGGTTTTAAAGGAGCTTCAGGCTGGTGGGAGATTAAAAATGGGTAACACAATTTTTTCTATAATAGTTGGCTTGCAGTAGTTTTTAATATCTTTTCTCAATGATCAAGACAATGCTTTGGATGGATCCACAGATTTCTCAGTATAAGCTTAATATTGTTGGGTACCTTCCGCCAAATATTTTAACCGGTGTTAGAGAGGAACCCAATGAGTTACTATTTATTTGTATGTTTTGGATGCAAATGGCATTCTTGAAACGTTCTGAATTCTGTCTAGGCCTTTTTCTTTCTTTTTTTTTAAATCCAACCCAAACTCATTGGAAATCCTGTGACAGTTGCCAGAAGGGCAGGGAACATTGGAGAAAAAACATTGTTGGGCTAATGTCTTACTTGGAAAAGAACAGGATTCCTGTCCACAGACAGTTACGCAAACCGAGATGGGGTAGCGGAGGTATGCGTTTCTGGAAGCGGCGCCAGAGACTGAAGCCTAATAGCATCGTCGATTCACAAAAACTCACTTGTCGCCTCCTTTCTCCCCCAGACTATAGAATCTAACTGGCGGTGTGGACGACACAACTTGCAGAGGATCCAGTGCCGCTCTGAAAATAGTAAAGGTGTCTACTGTTTACAGTACGATGACGAAAAGATTATCAGTGGGCTGCGTGACAATTCTATTAAGGTGAACAACTGTTTTGTATGTATTACCTGTAGAACTGTGCTTACACGTTAGACACTAGAGTGGCAATCTCTTCATTTATTCCAGAGAACCAGAGGCAGAGCGTTTTCCCGCACTCATACTAGACCCCTGGGTTCTCTCACTTCCCACCCTTCTCTAAGCACATGTGTGTTCTGTATTCTGTATTAGGGCACCTGGGGGTATGCCTCAGTATTCAGGGCTCCTGATGACTGTGTGCTGGCGCAGGTGTGCTAATTTGCTGGAAATCAGTCATTACCTTTTATGACTTCTGAGGAAGGCTCAGACGATAACACAGACGCATGACAGAGCAATTTAGATTGCTTTTCAGTAGTAGATAAACTGGATTATTTCTGTGTTTAATGTTTGGCAGCTGATCTGACAGATTTCATTGTACGTTGTTTATAGCTTATTTTATCATTTAAGAAAACACAGCGGGTTGTTGGGTGTGGGTTTTTAGGTATAACATATACAGGAACATGCACTTGCTTTGGTGTAAAGCTGTATGAACTTTGACAGCAGAAGTAATTGTGTAATCGCAACAATGCCCAAGATACAGAAAAGCATCACCATCCCCCAAAGTTCCCTGTCCTCCCCTTTGTGTTCGGCTCTTCCATTCTTCCCCTTGGCGCTGGCCACCGTTGGTTTTTCTGTGCCTGCAATGTTGTCTTTCCAAGAATGGCCTAGAAGTGCACTACACGGTGTGTAACCTTTCGAATGTGGCTTCTTACACTAGCACAGTGCACTGGAGTTTCAGCTGTGTCGCTGCACTTGGCAATGGTTGGCTCCTTTTTGTTGCTGGGCAGTGTTCCATTTTGTGGCTTATCCACTTACCTGGTGAAGGACATTTGTGTGCCTCGTTTCTCACAATTATGAGTAAAGTCACCGTAAACATGCATGTGTTTGTGAGAGCATACGTGTTCACTTCATTTGAGTAAAAACCCAGGAGAAAGGCTGCTGACTCAGATGTGAAGTGTGGTGTTTTACTTGCTAAGGAGTTGCTAAGCCGTGTTCCAGAGCAGTAATGCCATTGCACGTTCCAGCCAGCAAAGTGGGAGCTTCCTTTGCTCTGCCTCCTGTCGGCACTTGGTAGTCTTGCTTTTAGACATGAGCCATTCTCACAGGTATGTGGGTAGCCTCGTTTTACTTGCCCAGTGGCTTACTTACCGGGGCTTGATTACCGTCCAGCGATTCATTGGTCAAGTTTCTGTTCAGATCTTTTCTCTCTCTTTTAAATAGTTTTTTTTTTTTTTTTAATTTCATATTGAGTTTTGAGAGTTCTTTACATATTCTGCATGCAAATCCTTTATTAGATACATTTTGCAAATATTTTCTTACAAGCAGGGACTTTCCATTTTCTTAATGGTAGATTTTAATTTTTATGAAATCCAGTTTTATGTATTTTTTCTCTCTTATGAATCGTTTCTAAGAAGTTTTCCACTGAGCTTTTTGAATCTGTAAATTTATATCTTTCAGTCACCAAATTTCAGAAGTTGTTGGCTCTTACCTTTTCAAATATCTTTTCTTCACCAGTAGTTTCTTTCTTTGCTGAGAGCGTCTCTCTTGTCATTCATATCGAGCATGTTATGTGTACCTCATGAGAAGAGTTACATTAGCTGCTTGGAAGTCTTGGCCATGACCTCTGGGTGATCTCCAGCCTGTTGTGTGTGGTTGATTGTCCCTTCCCCTGAGAACCGATCACTTTTCTTGGTGTGCGTAAGATACTAATTTTGGATCGTAGCTTGGACAGTATGGGTGTTACATCATAAAGAGTTCGCAGCCTGTTCTAAGCCTCTGGAAAAAATGTCTGGGTGCGTTGTAAGCAGGTGGTTAACCTAGTCAGCTTCAGAACATGGACTTCCGTTTCGCTGTGACTTCGCAGAGAGGGAGTAGAAGGTTGGGAAGGACTCAGATCTCTTCTCTGCTTCTCGGAGCCTTTAACACTCACCATCGGGCCTGTCTTGGGCTTACACTCCCCGAGCTCGGTCTGAGGCTCAGCAGCAGTTTGATATCCGTTCATTTCTCACAGCCTGGCTGCGCTCCGCAGTCGGTCCTGTGTGTGCCCCGCTCCCTCTGTGTGGCGGATTAAAGGGCGCTGTCTTTCCAGATCTCTTCTCTTTTGGATTTCCCCGTCTCTTCTCCCCACAGGGGTCCTTTTTACCTTGTACTCTGGCTAGAAAATGGGCTTTCTCCTGGACTTTTAGTTACCTGTGCCACTGCTCTGGGGCGCGTCTCATGCCTGGGGCCTGTTCTTGAAGCACAGCCACGCGAGAAGAGGGGGACATGGGGCCCTCCACGCACGCTTTGGCCCAGAGGCCCCTTTCCCCAGTCCTCTGTCGGGAAGGAATGGTTCAGCTCCAATCTTAATGCCTCTGCTGCTAGTTCACGCGCAGCCCCTGATGCAGGGCAGTCCCGCCTCTGTCCCTCGTGCATGTCCCACCTGTTTGCTGGTTAGCTCCCGTATTTGCTGTGACAGGTTTGTTTTATTTTATGGTTCAAGAAATGAGGTGAGACAGAAACACTGGCCTGATCTTACCTCCATAGATTTGGGACAAAACCAGCCTGGAATGTTTGAAGGTGCTGACGGGGCACACGGGCTCCGTCCTGTGTCTGCAGTATGACGAACGTGTCATTGTGACCGGCTCCTCGGACTCCACAGTGCGGTGAGTGCGTGGCTCAGCGGTCTGAGCGTGAACTACTCCCAGGAGGAGACCGAGAGCCGCCCCTCCCCTCCATGTGTGTGGTGTGCTGTCGTTCCGCAGCACTGCGGGGGTGGGTGTAGCTGCATTTGGCTAAGTAGGTCCTTCCCCATCGCCATGTAGGATAGAGATGGCACCAGGCTTCCCTACAGAGCACACTGCCTGCCACAGGCCGGCTGCCCCCGGGCCGCGCTCCAGAGCAGAGAGGAGGCAGGTACTCCGAGTGGGCTGTGGTGGACACAGCCTACAGAGTCTGAAAGAATCAGCAAGAGCTGTCTGCGGAACCTTCCCAGGGCCACAGAGAGAGCTAGATGTTTTGTGGAATCTCATCCTATTGAATTCTCACATCACCCTTTCCAGTAGATACATACTGTCTTTTTTTGTAGATGTAGAAGGAAACAGATCGGAGAGGTTAAGCGCTTTGCTCAGAGTCACACAGCTAATTTGAACTTTGAATTTATAGCATTCACGACTGTCTTCCCATTGCGTAGACTTTCCTGTAATGGCAGCACTTGTTTTCTGATGCCACCCCTGGGCAGAGCGATGAGGCTGGAAGTGGCCGTGCTCCCTCTCAGAAAGGAAGTGGGGGCTGCTGGCTGGAAGTTGGGAGAGTAGGAAGGACACGTTGTTGGGACCCACTCCTGCACCACCGGGACAGGGCGTTCCCGAGCCCAGTGGCTGTGGTCTGGGCGTGGTGGGGAGGTCTTCAGGGCCTGGGGTCACGGGCACAGCCCTGGCTGATGCTGTGGCTGGGGAAGCGCGTCCTCCGAGGGGCGGGCACGCTCCCATGGACCGGAAGTCATGCCGTCTCATCAGCCCCACACCCATCTATTCACCCAGCAACTTTGAATCAAGACTGGGAGAGGATGTGCCATGGACCCCCGGGCCTGGAGCCTTCACCTGGCGCCTGGTGTCCTTTCCCTGGCGGTGCTTCCAGGCCCGTTTTCCCTCCTCTGCTCTGCATCCACTGGACCTCTCGGGAGGCCGTGGCTGCAGAAAAGCTATGATGTGAAAGGGCTCCTAAACATCCCATATCTCAAGGGTGAACCAACTGGGAGACACTGGCTCTGTCCCTAAAGCCATCGGGTGAATAGATGGTAGTGAGGTTGATGAGACTTCATGGCTTAAAGTCCATTAGGCTCCAGGCCTCTCAAAGGTCAAAAAGAACCTTAACTGTCCTCGGCTCTCCACCCACCAAGCCCATTCCCCGTCATCCTAGGCTCCTTGCAATGCCCACTGACTGGAAGAGTCATTTTTTTACGATCAGTACAAGCCTGCAGGCACAATCCATAAACACCCGGCTGTTACATAACCCTGCACCTGAGCACAGCCACACTTGGCCGCCTGCTTTTGAAACACTCTCAGCAAACAGAGAAATTGCTCCTTTAAGCAATTAGGTGTCAGGTCCCAGTCCCCAAATACAAGCCAAGCCCACACTCCCAGCCTGCTACAGAGAACGGGCCGGCCTGGCCCTGTCGGTGAGCATTGTGCTGTCTTCTCCAGAGTCTGGGACGTGAACACGGGCGAGGTGCTGAACACACTGATCCACCACAACGAGGCCGTCCTGCACTTACGCTTCAGCAACGGCCTGATGGTGACCTGCTCCAAGGACCGCTCCATCGCCGTGTGGGACATGGCTTCCGCCACCGACATCACCTTACGCCGCGTCCTGGTCGGCCACCGAGCTGCTGTCAACGTGGTGGACTTCGATGACAAGTACATCGTGTCTGCCTCTGGGGACAGAACCATCAAAGTGAGTGTGTCTGCTTCCTCTGTCTCTTAGGACGGAGACACTTCTCAAGATCCTTGTTCTCCTCCATTGCGCTCAGCAGCCCCTGAAGCCATTCCGTTCTGCATGCTCCTTATGTTACAAGCACGGGAGGGGGAGGGTCATGGGGCCAGGCAGGAGAGCAGTCCTCCATTTCCTGAACTCACTTTGCCGGTGGCCTCTATACGGGGATAAGAACCAACCCACTGAGCATGTCCCACGTGCTCGGAGCTTGTACGTTACCACCGCGCCCTCCTGCACACTGTTGAGTTGGTGTCGCCTGCATTGAACAGATGTGGCTCCGTGAGGGAAGACTACACGGGAGACCACACAGCTAGCTAGTGGCAGAGCTGAGATTGGATCTAGTCACCTGGTTTTGAGAGCCAAGCCTGTCCTGCTGCATACCCTGGGCTGGCTGCTGGAGACGTGACATGGAACAACATGTCCCTGTCTTCAGGGAGCGCAGCGTGTGGACAGCAGACGTGTGAGAAGTGGTTGCTGTCGACTAGGGTGACCCACAGGATCGATACCCATTTAATTTGAAAAAATTTAGCTTTCTTACATTTTTATAACAACTTTATTAAAACAATTCACATACCATGGGATTCATAATTGTAAAGCACACAGTCCAGAGGCCTTCGGTATATCTGCAGTGTGTATAGCCCTGACTAGTTCCAGGACATTTCAGTCCCCTCCAAAAGCGCTCAGACCCGTTAGCAGCCAGCCTTCCTCTCTTCCTCTGGTCCCAGCAGGCCCGGGTCTCCTTTCCTTCTGCGGATTGCCTGACTGACGTGTCTTCCAAATGGAATTCTCCAATATGGGGCCTTTTGTGTCTGGCTTCTTTCACTTAATATATTGTTATCAAGGTCCACCCATAGACACTGTACCATGTAACAGTATTCATTTCTTCTAATGACTGAAGAAATGTCATTGGGCGGATGTGCCACATTTTATCATTCATCAGTAGATGGGCATTTTGATTGTTTATACAGTTATCTGTTATGAATAATGCTGCCGCAAACATTTGTGTGGACATATATTTTCAATTCTCTTGGGATAATAAGTTTTGCCAAACTGTTTTCCAAAATGGCTACACCAGTTTACAATCTTACCAGCAATATATGAATATTTGAAATTGACTAAAAACAAAACAACAAAACCCTTCTTTTTATGACTTGCCCTAAACAGCATTCTAGTATCACAGGTCACAGACTAGGGCGCTTCATACCTTTGATTGTGTGAACAGCTGGATTTGTATGAGGTAACTCACTGCTCAGCCACACCATTACACAGACCAGTGCCTGGAAGTGCAGAGGGCCTGGGCCTTAATCACTCCTGCATAAGAGCAACCTGGATCAATTCTCCATGTCCTGGTCAACACTTGGCATTGTCTGTCTTTTTATTAGTTATCCTAGTGCAGTGGTCGGCAAACCACAGCTCATGAGCCATATGTGACCAACGCCCCACTTCTTCAAAGTAGACTTGCCCAGGCCAAAAAACCAATTTCTGCGCATGGGCCTCCAAGTTTCAATCGCACTGGACATGCACGCCCGCACGTGGTATTTTGTGGAAGAGCCACACTCAAGGGGCCAAAGTGCCACATGTGGCTCTCGAGCCACGGTTTGCTGACCACTGCCCTAGTGGGTATGTGGTGGTATCTCTGGTGATTTTGTTTTTCATTTCCCTAATACCTGATGATGTTAAGCATCTTTTTATGTACTTGCTGGCCATTTTTATGTCTTTGGAGAAACATTTATTTAAATCTTCTGTTCATTTAACAAATTGGATTATTTGTCTATTGTTTAGTTGCAATAGTTCTTTTTATGCTCTGATAATAAGGTGATTCACCCTCATTCTTTGTACGTGGATAGCTAGTTAACCCATTCAACTACAAGTGCAGCTGGTAAAATAACCCAGCACTGTGTTCGCTGTGGCTCCTTATGGGGCTGGTAACATATTGTGGTCTCACAGAAGAGGGATTATTTATCGCACACGCGGAATGTTAGGAGTGACGTGTGAAACAAACGGAGCTGTTCAGGAACTGCTGGGAAGAGGAAGGTGTGGAAGGTGAAGCTTGCCCAGACCTGTTGGGTGTGACATGGCAGCTGGCATAAACCTCACAATCTGGTCAGCTGAGTGTATGAACCTCCAGGAGATGTTCTCTGTGACGATCTCAAGGCTCGGAGACTTCACCGCCTCCCTTTGTATTGATTCCAGTTTTATCACTCAGCATCCAGGAAGGCTTTATTCTGTCTAATCTCCCCCAGGCTCCCAACGTATTTCACAATCTAGTATTTTGATCCTTCCTAGAAGCTCTGACTTTGAGAAAGGTATTGTGAGGGGACCTTTCTGTGTTCATTCCGTCGCTAATGTGTTCCAGGTGTGGAGTACGAGCACCTGTGAATTTGTTCGCACCCTGAACGGCCACAAGCGAGGCATCGCCTGTCTGCAGTACAGGGACCGGCTGGTTGTCAGTGGATCGTCAGATAACACCATCAGGTGGGTAGCAGCTCGGTGCCAGCAGGAGGCGGGCTGGTTTCTGCCATAGTGCTGACTCCTCTCCCGCTCCCAACGCTCCAACAACGTAGCGGCTTTGGGGGTGCTTCAGAAAAGAAAACTTTAGGTAGCTTTTCATTCATCTGTTTGGTTCTGCGGACTGAATCTTCCAGGATTCCCTCACCACACAGGGCTCTAGGACTTAGCGCTACAGGATCACTTAATACCAGAATGCTTAGAACAGAGCATGCTCCATCCAGCCTGGCTCTGCCTCCCTCCCTGACACGTGGGTGGGCAGGTACCTTACTGTCTCTCCCAGGACTGCAGTGCAGAATCACCTACTTCTGTTCGGTCATCTATTTCATTTCCTTTTTTCTTCTCAGCGCGCAGTGTCCTTGCTTTCTAATAATCTGACCATCCTTAAACACTTATATCTATTTAAATAACCCAAGTCATTTCCCCCGACCCGGTTTATGCTATATTAACCGTGTATATTTATGTGTATATACATACACACAAATTATCTAATGTTTGGGCAAAATAAAGATTGGGTTCGATTATTTGAGAAAGGGAGGGGGAGGGAGGGGTTCTGACTGGTGGAGAGATTGGCTGAGGGTGGCTGTGCTGAAATGTTCCTGGAAGTTCCTTACAGAATTTGCTTGCTACCCTTGCTTTATGTGTGTTCCATTGCTGTGCTTTCTTTTTGCAAATAATGCAGAAAAGTCGATGATAATAGAAACAAATTTTATTTCCAGAACTGCTGTATAATTCATATACAGAAAAAAAGGCTAACTGTGTATATTTATATACCAGGTTTATATTTCCAAGGCACTGCATATAGCTCATGGGTCTCCCACTTTGACCTTGAACCTGGGCAGCCCAGGATGCAGCACATAACGGGATAGGGGTCCCTGAGCTGCGTCGGGAGACGAGACCACCATGCTGGTGTGCGCCTCCCGGGCCTCGCGGCCTGCGGCCTGGAGGTGCCTGGGGGGATTCTCTTATTCGTTCAGTAACACGCATGTGATTTTAACGTTTCAAACTGTGTAAAAGGAAATATAATGAAAAGTAAGGCTTCCTCCCAAGTTAGTGCTTAAAAACACACAAGTGGCTAAGTGTGCACGCGTGTGCACAGTGTGGGCTGGGAGAGACGGAATGAAGGATGCCCGAGGAGGGCCAGGCCTGGGGGCAGATACGGAGCCCGGGAGGCCCGGGAGGCGGGTGGCCACGGGTGGGTTCACACATCCCTCTCTCCTCCAGGCTGTGGGACATCGAGTGTGGCGCCTGTTTGAGAGTCCTCGAGGGACACGAAGAGCTGGTGCGGTGCATCCGGTTCGACAACAAGAGGATTGTCAGCGGCGCCTATGATGGGTGGGTACTTCCCATGGCGGCGCTCTGCTGTGGCTGCGTCCGGGGGAAGGCCTGCCCGCGTGCTGCGTGCGGGCCCCGGGCTGGGCGGGCTCCGTGTGCTGGTGGGTGGCAGGTGTCACTGCACCGCTGGTCAGTGAGGCCACCCAGGCCCCAAAGCCTCCAGGCTCCTACACGTACGCCTTTCCCCGTCACTGTAAGCAAACCGGGAGCGGCTTAGGTTGTGCAGGAATTCCGTTTGCCTCAGCGCTTAAACCAGGCGTGGGGTGTCCCCCCCCTCCCCCCCCCCAGTTCAGGGATCCATTTCTTTCGCCCTTTTGGTGAATTGGACAGCTCCTCTTGTAAAAGCAGCGCGGCTTTTTAAATGAGCAAATGGCAACTGTAAACCTTTCAGGATGGCCTTCTGTATATCTCACACGTGGGTCAGGCGTCTGTTTCAGAGCGTTTGCCTCGGGAGAAAGGCATCCTTGGAATGCCACCAAGAGCCCCACTCTGTCCCAGCCCCCCCTCAGCCCCCACTCAGCCCCAGGAGCCCCGGTGAGCCTGTGCTGACGGAGGATCCCGTCAGGGACTGAGCTGAGATAACGGGACGTTGTTTCTTGTCTCCCTAAAAAGAATACTCTGTGCGTTCCAGCAGGCCTAGGGCCGTGTGGCGGTTAAATAACCTGTAGGAACAGAAGCAGCTCCCCATTAGCGCTCCTAGTGGGCCATTTACAGGCACCCCTATCGAGGAAACGCTGGACGGTGTTTAAAACGTTCGCTTGTTCGCTCATCGCAATCTCCTTGTCCTTTCCAGGAAAATCAAAGTTTGGGACTTGCAAGCTGCTCTGGACCCGCGAGCCCCAGCAAGCACGCTGTGTCTGCGCACATTGGTGGTACGTGTCCCGTGGACACGGGCGTGGCTGCTGCGCTGGGGGAGGCCGCCTGGCGCAGCACAGAGGCCGTGTCTTCAGAGGAAGGCGCCGTCCTGTCCATTTGGGCTGGCCGGCATCAGAGACTGACATTGCTGCGACCGTGAGCCCTGCCTGGGAGCCTGGCTCTGGCTTGTGCAGTGAGAGCAGTTCCTCCTTTAGGGGGCGCTCCTCCTGTGGGTGTGGGGCACTCCTGTGGGCACTGGGCTGTGTTCCACTCTCTGACAGCATCGCTGTGCTGTGCTGATGGAAGGCCCCTCCGTCTGCAGTCTATGGGTTATTGCCTTGAATTATTGGGGCACTTTATTTTTATATGTTCATCTTATTTTTGCAGCTTTACCAAGCACATTATTTCTCACCATCTGCTCGCCTTGGTTGTATTTGTTGAGGGATAGTTGCTTGAAAATACTGATATTTTTTCTTATTTTCAATAGTTCTCCCTTTTAAATAAAATCTGCAGTCCTGGCATCGACTAGAACATGCAGAACTGTACTTGGGGCCATTCTCCTCTTCTTGGTTTTCACGGGAATGCTTCTAACATTTCATCATCAATTCTGCTGTTGGCTGTGGTTTGAGATAGTCTTGGTCCCAGTTTGCACCAGGTCTCAGGAACGGGCATTGCACATTATTGCTTCCCGTCCTGACCTGTCTCAGACCGGGCGACCATCACATTTTCTCAGACGCACTTCTGGGCCAGGGCCTGAGACAGAGTCCAGTTAAAGGAAAGGCCAAGAGGGGAAGCAGAGTGAGTGCGGAGGGCGAGAGGGGGAGCAGAGTGAGCGCCGAGGGCGACCGGGGGCTTAGGAGCGGGATGTGCAGCCGCCTTCCGCCTGTGCGTCCCTGTCCCTCCGGCGGGGCCGGGGGCGGGAGGCCTCCGTCTCCTCACCCGGCGCTCTCTTTGCAGGAACATTCTGGACGTGTGTTCCGGCTACAGTTTGATGAATTTCAGATCATCAGCAGCTCTCACGATGACACTATTTTGATTTGGGATTTCTTAAACGTGCCTCCCAGTGCCCAGAACGAGACCCGCTCTCCCTCCAGAACATACACGTACATCTCCAGATAACAGTCTGCTCTTCGCCCGTTCAGGTGAGCGCCCCTCCGCGTGCCTGCAGGGGAATCCCGCATTGGGGCGGGGGGGCGGGGGGGTGGGGGGTGGCGTGGCTCGTTCCTTTCTCAGCGACAGGAACCGAGGTGAGCTGCCAGTGAGCACGTGTAGTCGCGCCAGCAAACAAAGACACAACTCAGTACACCATCGCGACAAACTGTCCAAACTGGGCACAGCCAGCTGTTGCGGCTGTCTCCCTCCCCCCGACAGATGCCGGGGGGCATGTCTCCTCCCCCCCCCCGCCCCTTTCACCTGCGCTCGGCCTCGTGGTTTTCAGTCAGGCTTACCGAGTGTGGAATAGATTGCCCTGTTGGACCGGTCTTTACAAATGTGTACATTTCTGCAGCCACCCCCGCAGTCAAGATAAAAACATTTTTATGTCCCCAGAGAGGTCCCCGAGTCCTCCATTGTCAGAGCCTGACCCCGCCCCAGGCTTAGCCAGCGCTGGCCTGTCTGTCCCAGCCACAGCTCTCGAAATGTAGCCAGGACGACTTGGGAATGGAATTTTTAATTAGATTTTAATTGGGTTTTTAATTGGATTTAATTGTACTTTATTTAAACTCATATTTAAATGGTTACACGTAGCTAGTGACTGTTTTTGGACCAGTGTAGTTTTATATTTAACTTTCACATTGAGTTTTTGCTCCACTTAGCGTTACTGGTCGTGCGTGGTGTGAGGTCAGAAGCTCATTGCTCTGTTTTATAAGTTAGCTAGTAGTTGTTTGCGTTGAGTACAGGTTTCCTCTCCCATCGAATGGCTCTGGCACATTGGTCCCAGAATCAGGTGACCCCCTTTTTGTACTCCTGTCCCTGGACTCTTCTCTGTGCGGCTGTCCTTTTGCCAAGACCATACGATGTCATAAAACTTCCAACTTAAAAAAACTTTTAACTCTTCGAGGTCCTTCAGGTTTCCACATTCAATTTTGAATTAGGTTGTCAAATCCTATGAAAGTGGCTGCTGGGGTTATGATTAGGACTTCATTGAATCTAAAGATCATTTCGGGGGAGAATTTTCTTAACACTTTATTGAGTCTTCCAATCCATAACGTGGTATAGCTTTGTGGTCGGCACATCGTGGCTTGTGAGCCACATGCGGCTCTTTGGCCCCTTGAGTGTGGCTCTTCCACAAAATACCACGGCCTGGGCGAGTATTTTGAAGAAGTGGCATTAGAAGAAGCTTAAGTTTAAAAAATGTGTCTCTCCGAAGAGATGTCTGTCGTTGTATATTGATGTTTGGCTCCGTGGACTGAAGAGTTTGCCGACCCCGGGCCCAGCTCTATTACTTGGGTCTTTTTCAGTTTCCTTAAGCAGGGTTTGGCAGTGTGTTTGTGAGGGTCTTGCCCATGTTTTGTTAAACTTCCTCCATTCTTTACTTTTCCTCCTGTGGGCTGTGCATCCCCCTCCAGGCTCTGCTGTGGCTGCCGCCAGCCGCTGCTGGGTTTTCACATGAAATAGGACAGGGTCAGCAGTAGCTGTAGCTGAGTCTCCGCAGCGAGTAGGGGTGACATAGAACGGCCTCTGGCACCTCTGTGGTATCTTGGGCATGTGTTTAAAGAGGAACATGATGAAATTCAAGACACCCCTAGTATGTTCTCTCACACCCTTCACCCCCACCCGGCATGTTTAATTGATGTAGAACATGGCAGACACTCATGAGTTGGACAACGTTTACATCTCACGTGAAAGGGTCCCCAACCAGGTTCCTTTGGGCGGGATGAATAATGGTCAGCAGTGCTGGCCTCTCATTGGCTGAGGCGGAAAGGAAGCTGGTGGTACTGCTCCCAGGCCCGCCTCCCAAGCCCTTTTAGGGAACCAAGAGCAGCTGCCTTGTTATGATCCACAATTATAAATCACTGGAAAAATCTTATCTGCTTTTTAAGCAGCACAAGCAATGAAACCTCAAATGTGTTTGTCTCTTCAAAGTGAATTACTTTTGACAACCTTGGCAGTCAACTTCATGGTTTTTATTGCTCTTTTCCAAATTCTTTTCACTTATTGTAACATGAAAAAAATTACTACCATGTGATACTGTAAGATTTATGCATAATAAGAAACACTACCCTAATGATGATTTAACCTTGCAGTAAAATATTCACCCCTAAAACATTAGGTAAGAGTATTTCTATGTCAGGAAAGCTAGCAATAGATTTATTTGCCGAGTCATTTAAAAAAATTACTAGCTTATAAGAGCCGAAGATGCAATAGCTCTTTTCGCTTATAACAAGACGACATAAGATCATGTAAGAAATTAAAAGCACACAGGTAAACCAAGAGAAGAAAATAAAACCCTGCTCATGGTTCACCATGGTTAACTCCTGTGTACATAACCGCATGTTTTTAAAAGCTGTTTTTCTCTCTTTTGTGAAGTTATTGCGTGCCTGAATTATTCATAATGGCAAAATAATATTTAATTACCTGAATAGGTCCTGTTCCCCACCCTCACTCACCTCCACCCCTTTAGCTTTTAGCCATTGTAAAGTAAAACACATTACTGACTTTTTTTGGCTTAATCTTTGCCCATCCCCTTATTACCTTTGGATATAATTCTAGGAAAGTCTGAGTGTCTGGAGTAGAAGGTGTGACAGTTAAGGGCTTCGGGGGCGTACAGACGGGTTGCCCTCCAGCAGAGTTCAGGGTTTACATTCCCCCAGCAGCGTCGGAGAGGGCTGCTTCTCTTCGGGCGTTCCTTTAAAATGAATCCAGGGACCCCTGAATGTCCTTCTTGGGGACATAGTGGCCAGTGAATCTCGAATTCATTGAGAAAACTTACCTGAATTCTTGATCTTTATGAAAATTGTCAACCTTTTAGGGAAGTTTCCTTTAAAAAAGCAGGCAAGCTAAAGAAACCACACTTACATTCTCTCCCTCTCTCCTCCTTTCCTTCCCTCCATGTACATGTACATGTCCTTCTTCTTCCTCCCTCTCCCTCCCCAATAGAATTTTAGACCTAAAGGAGACTTTTAGATCTTCTAACCAATAGTTTAGTGCAGTGCTTGGAAAGAGTTATGACGTAGTAGTGATTGTGAAATCCTTTTAATGGGATTTGACTTTGACGAAATTGTGAATAGAAAATGTCAGCCTCGCCGAAACCGGTTTGGATAGAGTGTCGGCTTGGGGACTGGAGGGTCCCGGGTTCAATTCCAGTCAAGGGCATGTACCTTGGTTGCGGGCATATTCCCGGTGGGGGGTGTGCAAGAGGCAGCTGATCGATGACTCTCATCGATGTTTCTAGCTCTCTTATCTCTCTCCCTTCTTCTCTGTACAAAATCAATAAAATATATTTTTAAAAAAAGAAAGAAAGAAAGAAAATGTCAGCCTGCATTGTACACACTAATTGTAAGCCTTGTTTCATGAACGTTCTGCTTTGGGGTATGTGGGTGGGTGCGTATATCATTTATATACATGGCTGAGTGTAAAGGTTATGATTGAAATGTGTACCTGACTCAAAGTCATGGTCAAAACAGTATGGACCATTTAGTTGTATTTTCCTCTACGCTGTTGTCCTTTTATTAATGATTTATTTCACAGAGTACTTTCTGACGATTAGCATTCCACTTAGAGCACTTACCTTATTTACTAGCTCTGCGTATTTTGTTTCCCAATGATTGACAGTGCCTTCAGGAGGGCCGGTGACAGGCCTTGTAGGTTCTGGCTGTATGATTATGCCAAATATAAAATCTGACATTAGCATATTTTGTGATAGGCATAATTTTTAGTGATGGGTTGTAGGGTCAGCTGTCCCTTTGAATCTCCACTCACTCAATGGCTAACGCGTGGAACTGAGCCTTGGTGGTCCGACGTAACGTGGGTATCAGTGAATAGGATGCCTGGTATGTAGCACTCGGAACAGCCCGTGTTGCGTGTGCACAGGTATGTGTCCATGGAGGGCTGGGCTGCATTAGCTCCCATGTAACCAGTGTACCCATCCACACCAGCTTGCGTTTGTCTTCTTCCAGGGTTTTCTATTGAACTACTGGCTACATGGCTACCAAACGCCTAAGGAGTTCTCACAGCTGAGTTATGAAGCTGGAACTGGTTCTAGACGCTGGGTAGATGCAAAGCAGCCTAACTCAAGTACCGACATTTCTCACCTCCGGTTCCGGCCTCCGCTCTGAGAAGGATACCTTAGCTTCACCGACTTCACGTAGGACAGAAGCCCCTTCCTCCCCACCAGTGAACAGATCTCATGCTTCAAATGTAAATCGGTCATACAAAAGGAACATCCGGTCTGTTTTCCAGAAGTAAATTGACAGCCAAGAGAAGACTTGGCCTCTAATTTATATTGCTTTGCACTTTGGTCTGATGCTAAGAAACAGCATTCTTTGGTGAGATTTTGGGTGCCAAACACCTACCCAGAATGCCCAGGGCTTTCCTTTGCAGAAGTTTCCTTTCGACTGTCCATGTCACGGCATTCTGAATTCTGACTTGTATTGGGAATCTGATGGACAATGGGAAAATGTCTCTGGATTGTTTTGGTAATATTTTTTGGATTCTACTTCCTTTCTGTATCATTTCTCTTAATTTAAAGAACTGTAAGCCGGGTGATGTTATCTCCCGACGGGTAACATAGTCCTTTTCTTTTATTAACCGTCCTCTGCGCCCCAGCCAGCTCCTGAGATCTGGTAGAGGAACACCTTTACACATGTGCTTGCCTCCTAATTTAAATACTGTACCTGCATGTAGATATGATGTACATAACAGTTTAACCTCAAGGTTGCTGGAGTCGGCCCCGTGCCTGAGACACTAATACAGAGTGTGTTCCCACTTAGCCATGGGCTGGGCTCAAGAACCTGCGCCAGGGTTAATGTGGATTACCTAGAACCCTTCCTTCAGTATTCATATGGTGTTTTTATTTTGTCATTGTCGTGTGTGTGTGTGTGTGTGTGTGTGTGTGTGTGTGGTGTGTGTGTTTTTAATGGGGATCTTGTTTTAAAATGTAATTCCTAAAGTTTAACACAGAACGTTTTATTTGTTGTGTAGCATATACGATAGAGAGGTACCTGAGGATTTTTTTGTTCTTTTCCTTGTAAGAACTCCTGAGTACTAGTGTTCATTTGACTTCACCGTCAAATACCAGGATTCTGTGCGTGGGGAACCTGGGGGGGAGAACGGGAAGGCCCGCTGACTGGCCCTGGACGTCACGCCTCTGCTGCGTGTGAGCTGGCGCCCGCGCCCCAGGTCAGGCTGGTCAGAGGCCTGTCTGAGGGGAGGGGCACTCCCGCCTGGTGCAAAGCCTCAAACTCACAGTCCCGCCCGTCGCCTCCGGGGCGGTTTGCTGCTGTGGCCCCGGCCGCCGACCGTGGAACGGCTCCATCATGCTGACCGTGTGGGAAGGACCTGAGCGTCCAGCTGTCACTCCTCTCCCTTGCTCAATAGTAGGTTTTGATTTGCCCCTCGCCATTGTGTCCAAAGATCAAGGAACGCCGGTGACGTTGAAAGGACCAATAGAACCTCCTGATGATGAAACTCTTCCCGTGGAAGCACACTACGACGACGATAGGTCCCGGGCTCTGTGTGGTCTTCGCGCGGGGAACGGTGTGGGGATCAACGATGTGTGATTTGCTTATGGGGTTGGCCTGGCTTTTTCCTTTTTTTTTTTTAAACACACCCTCCCGCCCTCATTACTAAATTTCTGTTTTTGAGAAATTGAGCCTCAAAATGTAAAAAAATTGCCTCCATTCATAAGGTAGATGTAAGCTTGACAGAGGCTGTGAAAGGGATGTACTCTGACCGCTCTGCATCTTACAGCAGACCCAGCCGGGGCGGGGCTGGGCAGGGGGGAGGCAGTTGGGAACGAATGGGCTTTCTGTTGTTTTTGCATGTTTGATAGAAAAGTTCTGTTCCTTGGGAGATCATGGCCTTTGAACACGCACACGACCTTTGACTTGTGCCTACCAAATTCTAGCAGGGACTTCGGCACCCACGGCGTCCTGACCTTCTGGAGGATAGTCCCCATTCCCAGCCGGACTCTGGCCTTTATTTTGCTAACCCATAATTGAGCAACTGTAAATTACTGCTATATTAATGTTTTAAAGCACTGGGATAGTCTGATTCTAACTTGTAATTAATTATGTTTGCCAATTATCTGTTGGAAATAAATTTGTGTCTGGACAGCTATTGAAACTGTTAAATTGTACAGATATTATTCATGACAGCTTTGTACTGTGGAATGTGCTTAATAAAAAACAAAAAGTTGACCTTTGTCCAATAAATTGCTAAGTAATGTCAATAAATCAAGTATGAGTATTATGCAGTACATCTAACCTGGCTTCATGCAATTGTTACTTCAGCTACTAATTCAAAGCCAATACTCTTAATAAAGTGTTGCAATGCTCCGATGTTCTGTTAAGAAATTTTTCAAACATACACATATACACACACACACACACACACACACAGCAAACCTGTTCTGTGCTATATTAGTAACTCAGTGATGTACAATTAAAGTTTGTAGATTTAAAGAATCATCTCTGTAAAATGAGGCTGAAAGCAAATTGCTTTTGGCCTGAGGACATGGATGACATCAGACCAGCCCGTGCGCGGGGGCTGTGCTGGGAGCTAGCGGGAGCCTGGAGCCGGGGCTGCTTCCCGCTTACTGAAACGCGGAGAGCATCCCCGGCCCGGTCCCCGGTGCCTCTGAGGGCGGATCTCCAGTTTCTGAAGGAGGGGGTGGAGGTCAGAAGGACACACACAGCAGCATCGGACACGCAGTCGTGCGGTGGTTTTTCTGTTGGGAGATCCCCACCTTTCTGCCCGAGTTCTAACTCAGGAGAATACCGCCAGCACCTGCAGGATCTGCTCGGAAGGTCCTGAGATGTAGCAAGAGCTCTCCCCCCGTTAGTCAGCTGAGCCGGTACTGTGGACTAGGGGAATGAAATTAGAGTATAAGTTTTTAAAATTGATTTTAGAGATAGAAGAAGGGGAGAGTGAAAGAGAAACATGGGTTTGTTCATTCATTCACTCAATGCTTCTTGTAGGTGCCCTGACTGAGGATCAAACCCTCAACCTTGGTGTATTGGGACAATGCTCCAACCAACTGAGCTACCTGGCCAGGGGCCCACCCAGGCTTTTGTAAAAAAAACGTTTTAAGAAACATGTAACTAACGTGCATATGGTTAAGAAAACCAACCAGTTTACCAGTATACACCATAAAAAGATGGATAAAAAGTGACTCTTTTTTTTTGCCCTTGACGCTCAGTCCTCATTGCTAAGCAGTTGTTCTCATGTCCTGCTCCGGACGTCACTCCACATGGAAGAGCTGGTGTCCGGAGGTGTAAGCTCAGAACTTGGTCTGGGCTGGTGCTCCGCACGGCTGCGGGTGGGAGCACTCCCCCCGGCGCTGGGCCTTCCCCTCTCCCGTCGGCTCCTGCCCTCAGAGCGGGTGTCCAGTAAATACTAGCTATCTTCCTCGATACGGGAGGCGTTAACTGCCAGGAATTCACAGCGCTGGATGCATCCCACAGTAACGGCGCTTCCAAGAGAGGCTGTGGACCTTGGATGTGCAACCAGAGGCCGCGCTGCTCTGCCACGCCGCCTGTTTTCCCGTTGCTAAGGGGAAAGGAAGCGGACTGTCTGGCTGACACTCCTGTTACCAATTAGCTGTGGGCAGTGACCCCCGTTGGGTCTCAGTCGTCCAGGTTTCACTCGTTCAGTCCTGGAGGGCAGGGGCCACCTGCCGCCGTGCGGGATGCAGGCCCAGCCAGGGCTGCGTTTTCGAGAAAAGGTGGGCTTCCCACAGGAGGTGGACACCCCCCCACACACCCCCCACCCCCCGTTTAGAAAAGTTGGGATTTAAAAAAGGACTCGCTGAGGCACCAGTTTGCCATCTCTGAACGAATGCGCTCTAAGCATTTCTAATGAACTGTTGGAGTCTTGTGCCCGAGTTTGTTGACTGAGCTCTTTTTCTTTTTTAATATTTATTAATTTTAGAGAGGAAAGAAGAGGGAGGGGGAGAGAGAGAGAGAGAAACATCCATGATGAGAGAATCATGGGTTGGCTGCCTCCTGCACGCCCCCCCCACTGGGGATGGATCCTGCAACCCAGGTACATGCCCTTGACTGGAATCGAACCTGGGACCCTACAATCCGCAGGCCAACGCTCTATCCATTGAACCACACTGGCCAGGGCTGGTGACTGAACTCTTGAAGGACTGGAGATTCCAGAGAAATGGATCACGAGATGTGCCTTGTGACAACATGGCCAGCATGCATGCATTCCTCCATACGTGTTTAGGGACGTTGACCTAAAAGGGGGGTGGGGGGTGGGGTGTTTGCAAAGACACGAGGAGGAGGGAGAAGGAGCCAGGCCCGGCGGCCCTGTGCGCAGTCGCAGAAGGGTCAGCCCAGCTGCCTGCTGTTGCGGGGATTGACGGAGCCAATCCTTGGGCCAGGCCGGAGTTAGGCCTGATGGTGCCCAGGCCCCCGGCTGCAGGGGGGACTGTGGGGAGTTCCGGCCGCTGGGCGCCGGCTTGCTTCTGGCACCCGCTGGGCCTGACACCCAGATAAGCAACAGACATGGGTGACCACCCCGGTGTTTCCCTGCCGATGGACCCACACGCCAAACGCGCTGTTTCTCTCCGAGGAGGTACGTTCACGTGGGGCTGTGCGGGGGGCCAGACATGGCGGGGATCTCCCTTTTCCGCGTCCCGCACGGAAAGAGAGATGGTCACACCGGTTCTAAGCGGAGGCGGCCAGGGATTGAGAAGTAATAGAAATAAAGAGAGAAGGCAGAGATAGATTTTGAGCCAGGAGCTGGGAGGGCCGCCATCCTGCCTGCTGGAGAGGCAGGAAGACGATGACCGCTCCCAGCACATTTATTTTATACCCAATACCAGGAAGTGATGCCAACTTATTTGCATCCTTAAGTAGGCCCTGGCGTGCCTGATTTACATATCTAGTCCCGCCACTGGGCTGATAGGAAGGCCAAGCTGATTACACTTCCCGCCTTGGTGGTGGGGAAATGTGTATCTGAGCCTCGGCCCTGCAGTCCAGCGGGCAGCAATGAAAAGCGATGCCCACGTGCCTCTATGGGGCTGGGAGGGCTGGGGGCGGCAAGGCCAAGGTCACTGTCTCGGGGAGGCTGTGGGAACAGCACAAAGCGGGGCCCGCTGGGATCGGAGGGAGGGCACCTGATGCCTCCGCGCGCTCACCTCTGTCTGCTATCCAAGGGCCTTTCTGGCCTCAGGGCTGTGTTTCTCTCCCCACATGCTGCAGCTGGGGGGTGGGGGGTGGGGGGTGGGGGTGGGGGTGGGAAGGAACGCTCTCAGAACACCGCAGCCCTGGTGTCGTGGGTGAGACCATCCCAGGGGCCCCTGCCTGCTGGATGGCAGAGAGGAAAGGGCATGAGCATTGGGGCCCGCCCGCCGAGCTCAGGACTGGACTCGGCCCTCTGGTGGGCAGCAGGCCCCACAGGCAAGGGCACCCCCGCCCTGAGATGGAGCTCCCTAGCTCCACTAGGAAGCGGAGACCACGTCTTAAGATCACTGTGAGGATTACCAGTGAGTGGCGTCATCACAGCGCCCAGCACACAGCCCGCACTCGGTGGCGTTCAAACAGGTGGAACAGAGCGTCCTGAGCAGAGAAAGTCGTTAGTAGGGTTCGGGAGTCGGGGTAGGGGGTGGGGATGAGAAACCTGAGGCTTGTCAGCTTCTCCGGGGAAATACAGGAGCAGACACCCCAGGGAGGACGCGGGTTAGTAACCGGGGCCTGGGCTGCTCAGTGGGAGGAACAGAGGGAGACGGACCTGGTGAACGGTGTTTTTACTGAGTTATTTTTGTTAATTTGTTAAGAATGATTCAGTGTTAAAAGCAGCCCACCAATCATATCCCCAAGGGGAGTTTCTGGGAAGGGAACGAGACCTCAACATGCCAGGGGAGACATTGGGGTGTGTGTAGGTGGCGGGTGGGGCAGGGGGGCAGGGGTGTGGGAGCCGGGCGATGCGGGGAAGAGGGGGATGCAGGGAAGAGGGGGATGCGGGGAAGAGGGGGATGCGGGGAAGAGGGGGATGCGGGGAAGAGGGGGATGCGGGGAAGAGGGGGATGCGGGGAAGAGGGGGATGCAGGGAAGAGGGCGGTGCCCTTGCCTCCACGCTCCCTGGGCATCAGGATGGCAGCAGGCTCCCCGAGGAGCCAGGCCTCACGCCATACTGTCCCCGCACGTGAGCCATCCCTCTGCCCACCTCCTCCTCCTGCTGGCCTCGGTTCTGTGGTCGTTAGTGAACGCTCACAGTATGGCTTCTGCAATGCACACAGTATGGCTTCCACAATGCTCACAGTATGGCTTCCGCAATGCTCACAGTATGGCTTCCGCAATGCTCACAGTATGGCTTCCGCAATGCTCACAGTATGGCTTCCGTAATGCTCACAGTATGGCTTCTGCAATGCACACAGTATGGCTTCTGCAATGCTCACAGTATGGCTTCTGCAATGCTCACAGTATGGCTTCTGCAATGCACACAGTATGGCTTCTGCAATGCTCACAGTATGGCTCCTGCAATGCACACAGTATGGCTTCTGCAATGCTCACAGTATGGCTTCCGCAATGTACACAGTATGGCTTCTGCAATGCACGCAGTATGGCTTCCGCAATGCTCGCAGTATGGCTTCCGCAATGCACGCAGTATGGCTTCCGCAATGCACGCAGTATGGCTTCTGCAATGCACACAGTATGGCTTCTGCAATGCACACAGTATGGCTTCCGCAATGCACACAGTATGGCTTCTGCAATGCACACAGTATGGCTTCCGCAATGCACACAGTATGGCTTCCGCAATGCACGCAGTGGCCCAGGCTGCTGGAGGCGCGGGGTTGGTCCTGGCGGCAGGGGGCAGCCTCTGGCAGGCGTTGAGCTGGGAGTGACCGGGTAGGAAGCTGGGGTGCAGACTCGGGAGAAATGCTGAGGTCCGGGTGAGGCGGGAGCCCCGAGGCTCTGAGGGGAGTTGCTGGAGGCCCCAGGGGGTGAAGTCTCCCACCCGCCACTAGGTGGGGCCATGGGGGCCTCCGGCCTGCTCTCAGGACGCTTCCGTTCCCGCAGAGATGGGTGATGCTCGCACACCCAGGGCATCCGCACCCGCAGGACAGACACACGGTGACACGGGCTGGAGGACAGGATGCCGGGCGGCGGGCTGCAGCGGCCGGGGGGCCGTGGGTGCCAGGGCCTCGCCCATGAGCAGGTCCCAGGCCGTGGGGGACGGAGGCACAGGGGCCTTGAGGTGGGGATGCTCTGGCCCGCCGTGGCCGCGGGCGCTTGGTGTCCCCCCATGCGGGAGGGAGGGTGGACGCTGACCCGTGGGGATTGGACCTTGCAGGTGCCCCGGGACCGTCCAGTGGCGCTGACGGGCCCGCTGCCCGGTGGGGCCAGAGGACGTCGAGGGCCGTGGGGAGGGCCCGGGGCCTCGGCCCGCGCCGGGGAGGCTGGCAGCCGCCGGAAAGGTAGGGACGGGCCCTCTGCGGGCCGGGCGGGGCCGCGGGCGCTCCCAGGACTTGGAAAGCCGTCCTCCCCAAACACGGGCCTCCCAGTGTGTGTGAGTGCGTGTGTGTGCGCGTGTGTGCGTGTGTGTGCATGCGTGCATGCACATGCGTGTGTGTGCGTGTGTGTATGAGTGTGTGTGAGTGTATATGTGTGTGCGTGTGTGCGTGTATGAGAGTGTGTGTGTGCACGTGCGTGTGTATATGTGTGTGCGTGTGTATGTGTGTGTGTATGTGTGTGTGAGTGTATGTGTGTGCACGTGTGTGTGTGTGAATGTGTGTGTGTGTGTGTGTGTGTGTGTGTGTTGGGGGGTGCGGAGGGGGGTGTCCTCCCGGGAAACAATGCGTGTCCACTCATCGGCTGCAGGACACCTCACCGCTCCCACGCCCTCCCCAGCCCGCGCCGCCCCCCTCGCCCCCCCCTCCCCCCCGCCCTGCCCCTCGGGCCCGGGCGCGCTCCCCGCGGCCCATCTGCACAAACAGACCGCGGCCAGGTCTGCGCCTCAGGAATGAGGAGATAAAAGGGACCATCGGCGCTTTTGCCACCAGAGGCAAAAGCGTTTTATAGAACGGGCCGCGGAGTTTTTGTTTCAGGAAATTTCATCATGTCTCCGAGAAGGGGAGGGGTGGGGGGGGGAGGGAGGGAGCGAGGCGGGTAATTGGCCTCAGGTTTTCTCACTCCCTTTTCATGTCAGTAACGGGAGGCGGCCAGGTCAGCCCCGGGTCAGCCGCGCCGGGCTCTGAGTGCCCCTCTGTGAATACCTCGCGCTCTGTAATAGTTTTTCCTTTAAAAACAGCTCTGCCTCCCTTGGCAGATGGTGACATTCCATTAGCATATGGAATATTTTTCAAAACACATCCGAAGGCATGTCTCCTGCGGGGGAGCTGGGCAGCGGCGAGCGCGTGTTTGGAAAGCAGGTTGGGAGCAGCTCAGCGTTTCCCAGGAGGCCCCCCCTCCGCCGCCTCCCCCCTGCCCGCCGGGCCGCCCTCCCTGGGCTGTGACTGACCCGGAGGGGAGGGTCCCCCCAGAGCGGGGGTCCCCTGGCTCCGCTCTCACCATCGGAGCACGCAGCGGGGAGCTAGAGCCGGAACCCCATTTCTTGGCCCGAAGCAGCCCGGGACGAGCAGATTCGAACCCAGAGCCCTTTGGGGGTGTAGCGTCGGGGCCAGTGGAGGGTGCCTCTTGTCCACGGAACACCTTCTGTGTGCCATTTGCTGGGGTGACAGGCCTTGTCTTCCCTGCTGAAATCCACCGGCCACACAGGGGGCACAGCGGGCGAGGCGATGTCTGGAACACATCCATCAGATCGTATCACGCTAGTAGTTGCCCGTTGTGCTCAGTGAAATCAAGTTCAAACTCCTGGCTGTTGTTTGCATTGATGGAGCCCCTGCCTGCCTCTCACCAACGTCATCCTGTGTCTTGCGTCTCTCTGTCACCGCCACGCCAGCTAGCTGGCTTTCTTTTTAGTCTTTTTTTTTTTTTTTAATTTCTTTATTGATTAAGATATCAACCCTCCATTCCAATCCTCCCCCCCACTCATGCCCCTCCCCCCTATTGTCCTTGACCACTGGTTAGGCTCATATGTGTGCACATAAGTCCTTTGGTTGATCTCTCCCTTTTATCCCCACCCTCCCTTTGAGGTCCAACAGTTTGACCCATGGCTTCTATCTCTGGGTCTGTTCTTGTTCATCAGTCTATGTTGTTCACCATTTCCCCCAGATGGGTGAGATCATGTCCTACTGGAAATATACTTACAAGAATCAAAAATGAGACAAGCAATAATCGTTATGCTGAAAGGCATATGAATCAGTCTGTAGTGAGTTTCTTTCTGGGCCACCAGTTCTTTTGAGCCCCAATTTCAATGTCAAACAGTTCCTTATGTGTACATGTCAGCAATGATATTTCAGTTCTGGATGGTGGGCAAAAAGGTGGTTTAGTCTTTATTTCGGCCCCAGGACCTTTGCATGTGCTACCCTCTGCCCAGCATGCACTGCCCCGGCTATTTGCATGGCCGTTTCCTCCTCACGTGGGTCTCAGCTCTGGTTGGCCAGGCCCCATCACATAGCCATCCTAGAATCAGGGGTTGGCATCCACCCCCCACAAAACCCATGAGAAGAGAAGGGGGGCAGAACCCCCAAAGGAAGACCAGGTGCTGAGGTCCACAAAGAGGAGGAATGGAGACGGGGAAGACAGAGCCCAGTGTCCAACGCTCCTGCCGTCAGGCATGCCTTCCCCGGTGGGAAATGACTCGTTTTGCGTAACCTCTGAGACGCAGTTCAAAGGTCACCTCCTCCCTGACCCCCTGAATCCGCTGTGTCGAGCTCCTCCTGCGCCTCCTCCCCTCTCCTCTGTGTTGTAGCTGTTGGTGTGCACGTGTGAGGCCCCCCCGGTGGAGAGGATACAAGAGCCCGCCTTTGGGGTCAGAGGGTTTGGGTTCAAATCTCACCTCTGCTCTTCCTTGGTCGGGGAACCACAGACAAGGCACTTCTTTCCAACCATTGCTCCCTCCTGCTCTAGGCACGAAGTGAAGTAGGACCTGCACTTTCACGGTTCCAAGGCCTGCACTGCAGTAATAAACCACAGAGTCGCTGAAACCGGTTTGGCTCAGTGGATAGAGCGTCGGCCTGCAGACTGAAGGGTCCCAGGTTCGATTCCGGTCAAGGGCATGTACCTTGGTTGCGGGCACATCCCCAGTGCGGGGTGTGCAGGAGGTAGCTGATCGATGTTTCTCTCTCTTATCGATGTTTCTAACTCTCTATCCCTCTCCCTTCCTCTCTGTAAAAAAATCAATAAATATATTAAAAAAACACACACACAAAAACCCCCCCAAAAACCATGGAGTCAAAGACCCTTGAAAACCTGGGAAGTGCGGACGGCGTGCAGGACACGGGGTGCGTGCCCCTGAGCAGCACTGCCTCCCACACCCGTTTGGGGCCCGAGCACCGGCCCGCTGGCCAAGCCTGACCGCACGCACGTGGCTGTTCCGGCGGTGCTGCTGCTTAGCGCTCGGAGGTGAGAGGGGAGGTGGAGAGGGGACGGTAGATGCTGGGTCTGCAGTCGCCTGCAGGGCTCGCTCCGCGCTGGCCTCGTACGCGGCCCTCTTCTGCAGCTTTAACGCGCGCCGGGAGACTCGCTGGTCACGGGAGAGCGAATGCGACCCCATCGTAAGCGCCTGGACAGTGTGTGGCGCGGAGGGGGGCCCGGCGGGGGGGGGGGGGGGGACCCGTCTCGCTCGGTGGTCTGACGGACGCGATTCCCCGGCCGCGGTGCCGGAGGCCTGGCCTGCTGCCTCCTCTCCCCGTGTCAGCTGTGCAAACTGCCGCGCACACGCAGGCCCAGCGCCGATGGCCGACGCCGAGGTCCCGAAGCCTGGGCTGCAATTCCAGGGCATGCGATGCGGTCGTGCTGCTTCCTGTTGGCTGCAGGGCAGAATTCAGGAAGTGAACTTGACCTTGGCCTCTTTTTCCTGAGTCTTGGTTAGCATGATTTCATTTTCAAAACAAGTACATAACCTTGACCATGCTTTCTCTCCCCCCTTCCCCCCCGCAAAATCCTAAACTGAGAGCACTGTAGCATTGTTATTTCAGGAGCAAGGTTTTATATATTGTCTTAAAAAAATTTTTTTTTAAATTGATCTCAGAGAGGGAGGGAGAGGGAGAGAGAGAAACGTCAATGATGAGAGAGAATAATAATTGGCTGCCTCCTGTATGCCCTTTACTGGGGACTCAGCCCACAACCCAGGCATGTGCCCTTGACCAGAATTGAACAGAGGACCCTTCAGTCCACAGGCTGATGCTCTATCCACTGAACCAAACTGGCTAGGGCTGTATATTGCTTTTGCAATACTCTCCATATGATTCCTGGGACGGTCATGTCAAACCCCTGGGGGGTGGCTTAGCTATAATGTGTCATGACTGCAGAGTCTCTCTCTCTCTCTCTCTCTCTCTCTCTCTCTCTCTCTCTCTCTCTCTCTCTCTCTCTCTCGTTAATCCTCACCCATTTTTTCCACATTGATTTTTTTTTAGAGAGAGTGGAAGGGAGGAGGGAGCGGGAGGAAGAGAGAGAGAAAACATCCACATGAGACAGACACATTGATTGGTTGCCTCCCGCACGCGCCAGGGATCAAACTTGCAACTCAGGTGTGTGTACTTGACTGGGAATCAAACTGGAGATAGCTGCCACACCCCAACCCCCGCCTACCCACACCAGTGGACACTCTAACCATTGAAACACACTGGGCAGAGGAAAGAACGGAAAACTGACGTTCAAATGGTCCTAGACTCCACAGGTGCCTTTGGAGGCAGCGAGTCTTCCCGCCGGAGATCGGGCTGGGCCTGCCAGCGTTCGGGCACCGCTGCCACCATCTCCGCACCAGTTCCCTGGCCACAGGGGGCCCGGGAGCTGCCTTTCCTGCGGGGAGACCGGGCTGGGGCCAGGAGAGCAGAGTCCCGCCTCCCTGGGCCGCCCCTCCTGACAGCCAGGACCTGGGTCCCGGCCGGCTGCCGCCAGCCCCCTCCGGTGAGCGCTGAGCTCAGGAACGGGCAGGCCGTTGCCTCCAGATCCATTCACAGCGGCCTTCACCTGCCTTCCCTCTGCCTCTCCTGCCACCTCCCCGATTCGCTCCAGTTTCCCGCTAAATCCCGGAGGGACAGGGCCTGCTGGGCTCCGTCATTGAAAGTCCCGCCGGGAACCTCTCTGGACTGTAGGTCTCCCCTCAGCCAGCGGATGGGCTGCTCTGCGTCAGGCGCCCATCTCTGTCCAACCCGCGGTGGTCCTTGTTCAAGCACAGCCCCGCGCTATTTCCCTCCCCGGCGGCCTTGGGCGGGCGATTCCCCCTAGAAGGGAGCTTAGAGCTCTCCCTGACCCCCAGCCCTGCCCGGCTCCTCCATGAACTCTGACAGGCCCATCTCACCGACGGATACAGAGGAATCTACGCCCCTGAGGAGCCTCCGTTGATGTGATGGGCCTCCGGGAAGGCTTGGCTCCAGCTCACTCACTGCCGCCTCCATCCTCCGCCTCAGCTCCCCGAGCCCCGCCCCTCCCTGCACCGCCTTCTGGGTCCGACTTTCTCTGCAGCCTGGTGTCCAGCACAGGGCCTGACACGTGGCCCAGCTTTGAGGGACATTTCTCAAAGGAGCCGTAAAAACGTAGGGATGCTCAAGTGAAATCGGGAGGATCCGCACTGAGATGTTTAAGGCAGAACCTCTGGCCAAAGGGCCTTTGGTCTAGCCCTAACCTGTGTGGCTCAGCGGATAGAGCGTCGGCCCGCGGACTGAAGGGTCCCAGGTTCCATTCCGGTCAGGGGCATGTGCCTTGGTTGCGGACACATCCCCAGTAGGGGGTGTGCAGGAGGCAGCTGATCGATGTTTCTCATCGGTGTTTCTGACTTTCTATTCCTCTCCCTTCCTCTCTGTAAAAACATCAGTAAAAGGTATTAATAAAAAAAAAGCCCAACAAAAACAAATTTCCACCACTACCTGGTGTCTCCAGGTCGGTCTTTACAACTCACCGACGCCTCCTCCTTCCTCTCTCCGGAGCTCCCCTCAGGACAGTGGTTCCACGGAACATTGAGTAAGTGTCGTAAGCAGCATACGTGGAAAAGGATTCCATGATCCGGCGAGTTTGGGAAACGCCCAGTTAAAAAGCCAGTCCAGCAGGTCTTATTGTGTGTTTTGCGTTTGTTTTTTAACTGCTGGGCTTCTCAGAGCCTTCAATGTGCCACTGCGTCTGCATGCTGATAAGGAATGGGCGGCATTTGTGCTCGACCTTGGAATCATTCCCCCACCCATGAGGGTCTCACGGGACCAGAGTTCCGAGGAGCAATGCATGAGAATTGCTACACTAGGCAGAAAGGGGGTGCTGTCGCCCCCTGTATTGCACGTGTGAGCTTTATGCAATTTGCCTCCGTATCTGACCCATTTCCCCTGGAGCGGGGAGGCCGTGCCTGGGTCCCTGGAGGGGACTGTCTCTCTGCAGGCGGGTTGCCTGCTCTTCCTCTTGGGCCCCTCGCGATGGGCTGTGGTTGTCATGGTGATGGGAGGGCGGCTGCAGGCCCAGGAGGGGCCCACGCGTAACCCACGCCCGGCCTTTAGGCGGCTTCCCTGAGCTGTGCGTGCGCCAGCGCGCTGCCGCCTCCGAGAGAATGTGAGGCGTACAAGGTCCCAACAGCCTGGGCCCGGGCTCCGGCGTGCAGGACGGCCAGGCCCCGGGAAGCTCTGGCCGCAGCGGGAGGGGCGGGAGGAGTGAAATGGGGCTGATGTATGCCTCCTGGGTGTCTCCGCCGCGCGTGTTGACATTGGGGTGGGATCATGTCTTGCTGGGAGGGGAGGCTGTCGCAGGGTGTCTGGCAGCCTCTTGGCCTTGACTCACCAGAGCGAGTGGCACGGAATCCCTGGCCCTCGCCCCACTGTGACAACCAGAACTGCCTGCAGACATTGCCCATGCCCGCGGGCGGCTGCACGGCCCCCGCGAGAACCCTGCTCTAGGCAGACGTGACTAAAACCTGTGAAAGGCGTTCGAGTGTGTCCCCAGGGGGAGCAGGAAACAGTGCTGTCATGCTCAGATGAAGCCCTGAGCCTTGGGGGGAAGGGGGGAGGGGAGGGGGGGTTTGAATCCAGGCACCCCATTGCTTCACCATGACACAGAGCTCCAGCGTTTGCAGACCTGCGGCCCCTCAGTCCGATCCCGCTTAGGGATGGATTTCGTTTGGCCCACATAATACGTCAAAAAAACATTTGTATCAGGTGCCAGTGTTTACAAATCGGGAACCTACCCATTAAAAAAAAAAATAAAATGCGTTCTTTTCTACTTCTCTTGAAAAAAAAAAAAAAAAAAGTCCCAAGCTTGGCCGCACGGACCTGCCTTCCCGCCTGGCAGAGACGGGCAGGCGGCTCCGTCCCAGCTGTCCCCAGCGCCGCAGTCCCCACCGCTCCCTATCGCCTTCCCCACACCGAAGCCGAGTCACTGGCGTGGCTCCGTGTGTGTGTGTGTGTGTGTGTGTGTGAATGTGAGTGTGTGTATGTGTGTGTGTATGTGTGTATGTGTATATATGTGTGTATGTGTGTGTATGTATATGCGTGTATGTGTGTATGTATATGTATGCATGTGTATGTGTGTGTGAGTGTGTATATGTGTGTGTATGTGTGTGTGTGTATCTGTGTATGTGTGTATGTGTGTGTGTGTGTGTGTCTGTTCTGTTCCCTAAGGTGACCAGCCGTCCCGCTTTTGGTGGGACAGTCCCGATTTTTTTTTTTTTTTTTTTTTTTTTTTTAAATATATTTTATTGATTTTGTACAGAGAGGAAGTGAGAGAGATAGAGAGTTAGAAACATCGATGAGAGAGAGTCATCGATCAGCTGCCTCTTGCACACCCCCTACTGGGGATATGCCCGCAACCAAGGTACATGCCCTTGACCGGAATCGAACCCGGGACCTCTCAGTCCCCAAGCCGACGCTCTATCCATTGAGCCAAACCGGTCTCGGCGACAGTCCCGATTTTTAACAATTTGTCTCGAGGCATTTTAAAACAGTCCCGAGCCAAAACCGATTTGGCTCAGTGGATAGAGGGTCAGCCTGCAGACTGAAAGATCCCGGGTTCGATTCCAGTCAAGGGCGTGTACCTGGGTTGCGGGCACATCCCCAGTGGGAGGTGTGCAAGAGGCAGCTGATCGATGCTTCTCTCTCATAGGTGTTTCTAACTCTCTATCCCTCTTCTTTCCTCTCTGTAAAAAAAGAAAAAAAAAAAAAATCAATAACACACACACACACACCCCCCGTATTTTCCGGCGTATAAGACGACCCCCTAATTTTACAGTTAAAACATAGGTTTAGGCCTATATTCGCCGTATAAGACTACCCCCCAATTCCGAGGCAATACCAGTTCTTTTTTTAATTGACCGTCTCTCTGACTCTGGCCAATCTGAGCAGGCTTTTTTTTTCGTTTCAAAAGTCATCTTATACGCCGGAAAATACGGTGTGCGTGTGTGTGTGTGTGTGTGTATATATATATATATATATATAATTTTTAAAATTTATTTTGATTTTTTACAGAGAGAAAGGGAGAGGGATAGAAAGTCAGAAACATCGGTGAGAGAGAAACATCGATCAGCCGCCTCTCGCACACTCCCTACTGGGGATGTGCCCGCAACCCAGATACATGCCCTTGACTGGAATTGAACCCGGGACCCTTGAGTCCACAGGCCGATGCTCTATCCACTGAGCCAAACCGGTTTTGGCAAATAAAAAATATATTTTAAAAATAAAATAAAATAAAACAGTCCTGATTTTTGTCTGATTTTTAACAATTTGTCCCGCGTCCCGCAGCCTTTTAAAAATTGTTAAAAATTATTAAAAATCGGGACTGTCCCACCAAAAGCGAGACGTCTGGTCACCTTACTTTATGCTCTCAGGCTTTCCCCGGGTTTCCAGGGCACATGCCCCCTGTGCCCACGCGGGTGCCCTCCCGGCGGCTGACCACAGAGGCTTCCTCACAAACATAGCGGGGCCATCTCTCGCCGGCGAAGGCCTGACGTAGGCAGCCCGAGACTGGCACAGAGCCCCCTTTTCCTTCCCTCCAGAGCCCCCTCTCCGCCCTCCCCGCCGCTCTGGTTTATGGGCCATCCGGGGCCACTCTCTGGCAGCGCTGGCCTTGGGTACGGGCCGTTTTCCCCTCCCGTCCTAATCCTCCTCGGGAGAGCTGTCACCGGGATTATCATGAAACCGGAGCCCGCGAGCGTGAGGCCCAACCCTGACCACCGACAGCCGGTTCGTTCCTGCCGTCCCGTTTGTTTAAACTCTCCGCCGCGGTGCCCAGCTGGGGCAGAGGTTCTGGCCTGTGGCAGGGGCCTGGCATTGAGAGCCAGGATGGGGGAGCCATGGCTGCGTCAGGCTGTAGGGGTCGGGACGGGGGGAGGGCACCTCGCAGGTGTGCTGAGGGAGGAGAGACATTGGGGATAAAAACAACAGCTTGACGAAACCGGTTTGGCTCAGTGGATAGAGCATCGGCCTGCAGACTGGAGGGTCCCAGGTTCGATTCTGGTCAAGGGCATGTGCACTGGCTGCGGGCACATTCCCGGTGGGGGGTGTGTGTGTGCAGGAGGCAGCTGATGGATGTTTCTCTCTCATCGATGTTTCTGGCTCTCTGTCCCTCTCCTTCCTCTCTGTAAAAAAATCAATAAAGTATATTGAAACAAACAAACAAAAACACCACCACCACAACAGCTTAACACACACTCGCAATGAGAGCTGCAGGCCCACCAGGTGCGTGAGGCCGCGGGGTCAGCGCCGTGGGGCCCGCGTCCGCTCACAGGACAGGCCGAGGGAGGAGAAACCTGCTTGTTCACGGCAGGAGCCTGGGCCCAGGGTCCCCAGGGTGATGACGGGAGCCGAGAGGCACAGCGGGCGGGTTTCCGATGGATCCGGGGTGCAGACCCCATAACCTGGTGGGGGAGGGGTTACCTGGCTTCCGTTACACTTGACCTCCCCCCTCACCTGGAATCGTGGCGTGGTCAGGCGTGAGGACATTGGCGTCCGCAGGCTGAGCCCGGGCCCCGCCGCTGACCAGCTGAGGGGCCCAGAGTGAGCCCTGGACGCCCTTCCCGGCCTCCGTCTGCTCATCTGCGCGATGGGAGGAGGTAGGTGCGGCGGTCCTCGCTGGGTTCGTGGTAACTGGCTCTGTTTCCCCCCCGAAGCCTGGGCGGGAGGCCTCGCCAACGCCGCCCCGAGTCCTTGTTGGGAGCCGGTGGCCAGAGGCCAGGGTCAGCCTCCAGCCCCTGCGCTCCCTGCCGTGCGGCCTGGGGAACCGCTGCCCGGGCTGCGCTGCCGATGCTGGTGGGTGAGGGCTGGGTGGGGGACACCCTCGTGCAGATCAGCCGCCGTTAGAGAGGACTGTCATCAGCCCTGAGGATTTGCCTCCTGCCGGCGGGGGCCAGACTCTGAGGGTCAGGGCCACCCCGTGTCCTCTCCTCCAGGAGATGGCTGAGTGGGACGAGGGCCTCGGCACCCGCTCGCGGGCAGCCCCGTGTGCGGGACCCGGAGCTGACGCCGTGGGGAGGGGGAGAGCGGAGGCCGGGCCACAGCTTTGCCTCCATCGGGCACTGATGCCCCGGGCACTGCCTTGCCCGCGGGGAGCGGCTTTGTTCCTGGAACCGGGCTGACCTCTCTGCTGCCCAGCATCCCGGGGGCCTCCGCGGACCCGTCACTCCAGCCCCCTCCCGGCCTCGCTCTGGGACGGGGCTCAGTTTTTTGGATTAGGCCCTCCCGGCCCTCCCTGCCAGGCCCTGGTGGGGGTGCTGGGGGCAGGTCCGCCCTCTCCCCGTGTCTGCCCACTGCTCTCCGATGGTGGCCTTGTCCTGCGGGGGTGTGGACGCTGGAGCCCTGGGAGACCTCAGCCACACCCAGGAGGCGGCAGAGGCCTGAGGGAGCCCCTCAGGAGCCGGGGGCCTGGCCCTGCCTCTGCTTGCTCCGGCGGGCAGCCAGCACAGCCCCGGGCCCCCGGGGTGGGCACACGCCGCCTTCCCGAATTCCAGGAGAGCGGTGGCCTGTGCGCCCGCAGTAGGGTCCCCCCGACGGCTCAGGCGTTCCGGTGGGAGCCGGCCCTCGAGCCCTGGGCTGTCTGACCCTAACGCTTACTTTTTCTGGTTGGCAGCAGTGCCTCGGGCCGACTGAGAGCCGGAAACCCACGTTTTGACCAGAGAGCGCTTGTCTGCTTAAGAGACGGCTTTTGGAGGCCCTCCGCTTTCCTGGAGGGAGCCGCCCGGGACCACGGGAGTGGCCGGCCTGCCCGAGGGCACCCGCCGGGAGGCAGGGCCCGGCGGAGAGCTGAGCGTCCGGGGCCCGTCCCCGGCTCCCTGCTCCTCCCGGCGGCCGGCGGCTGGGAGGCCGCTCGGAGCCTGAGGAGGACGTGGCTGTCCACTGGATGTCATTCTTTCTCTACCGAAAGCTCGGGGCCTGCTCCGGGCAGGGAAGGGAGCTCCCGCTTTCCTGGGCCGGGAAGCCGCCCGTGGGATGCTCAGGTGTGGACACCCTCTCCCGTGGCTCCATGGCAGGGCCTGGCGCCCTCTTCCTGCTGGTCTGGAGGGGAGGTCTGTGGCTGAGCCCCCTCCCTGCTGGAGACCAGGCCCTGCAGTCCTCTGGCACCCCTCGGCCTCCAGCGGCCTGGGCCTAGCCTCTCCCTCCCCCCGATCTCCAAGAAACATTCTCCAGGACGTCCCCTCCACCGCCTGCCTCCCGGGCTCCGTCAGTGCAGAGTCACATTCTCGGCCCTTCTCCGGAGGGAGCGTGGGGCCAATGGGGGGAGGGGGTGGATGGGGGTGGGGAGCCCTTATGGTCAGAGGCGGGGGGAGCTTGAGGGCTGCCTGGCTCTCCCTGACCAGAGTCCCCCATGGAGGGGTGCTGGGGGAGACGCCCAGACATTGAGGGGTGGCAGGGCCTGTGAACCCCCTGGCCGGGCCCATCACCTCCCTCCCCCCCGGGGGGCAGAGCGGCTTGGGGAAGTCCACCTCAATCAACACCCTCCCTCTTCAAATCCAGAATCAGCTGGAAGTCAGTGCCGCTGCCCAGCTTGGAGGGGTCCCGGTCCGTCCGAACGAGAGGCTGGTGCTGGGAAGTTGGGGCATCACTTGAAGGGCGGGGGGAGGGGTGGGAGATGGCAGAGGCTGCCCCAGAGAAGAGCTTCCTGGGAGGAGAGGCCTGGGGTCCCTGCCATCATCCACCCCTTCACTCCCCCACACACCAGGCAGGTCCTTTTGTCCTCTGGTCCATCGATTAGCAAATGACCTTGGGGAAGTCAGGTGGCCTGGTTAAGCTTCTGCTTCCTTGTGTGGGAAATGAGAATGCCACCTGGGATGGATTGTAGATGCGGGAGAAAGCAAACAAGACTGCTCTGGTGTTCGTCAGGTGAATGCTGTGAGATTTATCAAAAGAGCCTCCATCGAGCATCCCGAGGAGGCCCCGCCCCGGTGACTGGGGCCATGTGGAGAGTGGAGAGACGCCCAGTGGGGCCGTGGAGCTCCTTTGGCAATAGCCATAGTTAGGGGTGAGTGGTGTCCCCTCTCCCCAATTCAAGCCCTCACCCCCAGCATCTAAGAATGGGACTGTATTTGGAGATGGGGACTTTAAAGAGGTGGCTACATTAAAATGGGGTCCTTCATCCAAGGACCAGTGTCCTTACAAGAAAAGGAAATTTGGCCCTAACCGGTTTGGCTCATGGATAGAGCATCAGCCTGCAGACCGAAGGGTCCCAGGTTCGATTCTGATCAAGGGCATGTACCTTGGTTGCGGGCACATCCCCAGTAGGGAGGTGTGCAGGAGGCAGCTGAATCAATGTTTCTCATCGATGTTTCTAATTCTCTATCCCTCTCCCTTCCTCTCAAAAAAAAATCAATAAAATATAGGTGTCTGCCCCCTGGTGGTCAGTGTGCATCACAGTGGCTGGTCATGCCACTGTTGGGTCGATTTGCACATTAGGCTTTTATCATAGAGGATTCCTTGCAGGCATGTACGCAGTGAAGGCACCTTATGCTAGCTAGCTGCAGGCGTACATCTATGTCCCAGGTTGATTCAGTGAGTCAAGGTCAGCATCGAGGACGCTCTGTATCCTGCCACCCTCCGTGTATGCCTTTCGGAGCCCGTCCTTGTCACCTCACAGCCTTAAGGTGGCTGCCGGAGCTCCGGGCTTCACCCCTTCCCTGTGGCCGAGGCGGAGAGTGGGGAGGGGCTTTCCGCTTCTCAGGCAGGTTAGCCCGGGTCTCTTTGACCAGAGCAGGTCACGTGATCAGCCTTCCCTCCAAGGGATGGGAAAGTGAGCCTTGAATAAAACCCAGGGGGCTGCCGAAACCGGTGTGGCTCAGTGGATTGAGCGTCGGCCTGTGGACTGAAAGGTCCCGGGTTCGATTCCGGTCAAGGGCATGTACCTTGGTTGCAGGCATATCCCCGGTGGGGGGTGTGCAGGAGGCGGAATGTCTCTCTCTCATTGATGTTTCTGACATTCTATCCCTCTACCTTTCTGTCTGTAAAAAAAAATCAATAAAACATACTAAAAACAAAGCAAAACCCAGGGGGGTGGGGGCACCCCGGCTTTCTTCGGTCGATCTTGTGGGGAGCGTGGCTGTTGGGGGTGGGGAGCAGCTAGGGGTGCGGGCTGCTCCTGGCCCCATCTTCTCTCCCAGGGCTCATGTTCCGGAAGTGAGGCAGGACGTCCGATCCGGCCCCAGGGCCGTCCTGGCTGCTTCTGATGGGGGGCCGGAGGGGACCCCTGGGGAGCGGGCCGCTCCGTGCAGAGGTGGAGGGAGAGGCCGGGCGCCCGGGGCGGCCGGGCGTGCGTCCTGGCCTCTCTGTGGCCCCGGGCCCTGCAGGCGGGCTCAGCAGGTGCTCGCTGAGAGCGAAGGGAACCCCCTGTGGGGACGGATGAAGCCGCAGCTGCCGGGCTCACCGCCCCGTCACCCAGCTCCTCCATTCCCGCGGCGTCCGGCACATTCCTGCTGGAGCCCGGTTCCAGGACAAATGTTGTCTCTGTCGAGGTCTGAACATGCTTTCTGTTGTCGGAAAATGAGAACTATGCAACCCCGACGTGTTTCTCCTTCTGCCCCGGCTGCCAGGAGCCGGCGCCAAATGCGTCGCCCAAGCGCTGGGCCCCCTGCTCCCCCGTTTCTCTGGTGCCTCTCCAGCCGTCCTCCAGGGGGCGCCGTTCAGGCTCACCTGCCCCGATGGGCACCTCTGGGCACCTCCAGGCCCAGCGTCCTGGGCAGGGGGCGAATCCGGGAGACACTCACCTGGGGGAGCCCAAAGCCGTCCGACCCGTCCAGGTGTCTCCTGAGCTCCGCCCGCCCGGTCTCAGAGACAAGACGGGGAGGCAGCCAGCGTCCTGGCTGTCGGAGGACCCCGGAGTCACAGTCCACCGCGCTTTTCCACGTCACGTTGTGTCTGGGCTGCTCGGGGCCACGCCCTGCCTGGGTTTCACGGCCCCGCCGTCCGGCGTGGCGCGGAGGCTTGTTTGCTTTGCGCAGGGAAAACAGCGGTTAGCGGGGAACGGGCCCACCTGGTGAGCCATCGGGTGACTTATCCGACGGACGTCCCCTGGGTTTTCCTGGCCGTCTGCATTGAGCTTCGTCTGGATGGAGCAGGAGGGAGGGGCGAGGGGACAAGGGCTTGGAGAATAACGGGCGGGGTTGGCTCAGCGGTGAGCCCCGGCCCAGGACAGGTGGCGGTTGGCGCAGGAGGGAGGATGCCGCTCCGTTGTCGGAGGTCTTCCTCCGTGGGCACACGCTCGCTCACTCGCTCGCTCGCTCGCTCCCTCCCTCTCTTCTGCATCCGGGGCTTTGAAGTTCAGAAGCCCTTCTCTGCCCGGGGACTCGGCACACCCAGCGAGTCCAGGGACCCGTAGGGACGCACAGGAGCAGGCACCTGCCTGTCCTCCGAGGAGGCCCTGCTCCACAGAGTTCCCCGTGGGTGTGCCGCGCCACAGGGCAGCAGTCAGCACGCAGGAGGTGTCCTCCAGGCGCTGCCCCGAGCGCTCCCGACGTCTGAAGCTGTCTGTCCGTGTCCGCCATCCCGGGAGCCAGGGCCCGGGAAAGGGAAGGCGCAGAGATGGGACTTACCCGCGGTCGCTCAGCAGAGGGGTCTGTCTCCGGCTCGGCGTCGGGGATGAAGTGGGTCTGCCTCAAAAGGGAGTGTCCCAGAGAGGGATGTGTAAAGCCTGGGTTTGGGGGAGGAAGGAGGGAAGTTTCTGAAGGAGAAGAGGCACCCCCCAGGCCCCAAGGATGAGGGTGCCTGCCCCGTGGGTGTGCCCAGAGAGGGGAAGTGAGGGAGAGGCTCTGTGTGGGAGGGACGAGGTGGTCTGGTTTTAAATGAAGAAGGAGCTCGCGGGGAGCTGAGTGGACAATGGGTTGTTGGATGGGTTAAGAGCCGTGGTCGGCAAACTCATTCGTCCACAGAGCCAAATATTGACAGTGCAACGATGGACATTTCTTTGGAGAGCCACATTTTTTAAACTTAATCGTCTTCTAACGCCACGTCTTCAACATAGACTCGTCTTTTGTGGAAGAGCCACGTCTGGCTTGCAAGCCACAGTATGCCGACCACGGGGTCAGAGCAAGCAGAATGGATGCCTGCTGTTCCACCTGCTGGCCCTGACCCTCCCCGGGATGGCCGCCCATCCTTGCTCTCAGGCCATGTGGTGTGGGGGGCTCCAGCCTGACCCCAGAGGTGGGCACATGACTCGGGGTCTGGCCCACAGGGATTGGCTGAGGACTGTACACGTGACCCGTCAGGCCAGTGAAACTCCGTCCTGGGGTTCTTGTTAGTTTTGGAGGGAAAAGAGACTCTTTCTGCTGAGGTTGCTGAGCTGAGCGGAGTGGGGGTGTGCCAGGGGCTGCAGGGGCCGCTGTCGCTGTGTGAGACCAGAGTCTGCCCGAGGGGGAGCCATCGCAGAGCCCCGCAGCCTGGGGCCTGCACCAGCCGGCCTTCGTTTCCTCCCAGTTCTGGAGGCTGGAGGTCTGAGGTCAAGGTCAAGAAGGTCGATTTCCTCGGAGGCCTCTGTCCTGGGCTCAGGGACGGCTGTCCTCTTCCGGATTCTCCCCAGGGCAGTCCCTCTGTCTGTGTTCTCTCCTCTTGTGAGGACACCAGTCACATTGGATGAGGGCCCACCGTGTGAGCTCATTTGGCTTTAACTTCCCGTGTGAAGACTTAGTGGAGCTCCTGGATCCAGCTGTGCCTGAAGCCAGAGCTCATGCTATCCTGGGCGCTTGCATTCTCTTGTGTTTTATGAGACAGTAAATACCTAAGCCCCACGTGATCCCCCCCGCCCCCTTTTTGTCCTTAAACTAGTTGAGTTGCTTTTCTGTTAGTTATTACACCTATTCCTGAGTGATACACAGGGGAACCAGCGAGCAAACTGGCCTGCCTGTAATTACATGGCAGCACCCACGGACAGCGCCTGTCCGTCCCATCCCAATGGCCAGAGGTAGCCAACAGGCAGCCACGAGCCGAGAGGGAGCCGCCGCCTCCCACGCGGGCAGGCGGCTCCAGAGCCACGCAGGACTGAGCTGGAGAAACCCCTCCATCGCCAACGCCCTGAGCACGGGGCGCAGGCCGGCAGGTGCTGCCAGATCACAGACAGAGGTAGTCTGGGTCTAAAGAGACTTTCGAGAAGAGAAGCCATCATTTCAGAAAGGCCGGGAAATGCGGGCCGGGACCCCCTCGCCGGCCGGCAGGTGCTGCTGAGGGATGCTCGCTCAGAACGCCCAGGAGCATCCAGCCCGCTGGGCTCAGCAGCTAGAGCCTCAGGGTCGAGGGTCCGATTCCTGGTCAAGGACATGTACCTCGGTGGCAGGTTTGATCCCCAGTCCTGGCCCGGCCCCGTGTGGGAGGCAACCAGTGGCTGTGTCTCTTTCACAATGATTTCTCTCCCCCGCTTCCTGTCCCCCACTTTCCTTCTCTAAAAATCAATAGAAAAAATAAAAACCTCGAAGGAGCAGCGGCTTCCTTCCAGCAATTGACAGGCAGGAGGCTCCGAACACACGCCTCCGGGCTGGGCTCCTGGGACGTGGTGGGGAGGTGAGGGGGCGGGGGGGCAGGACAAGGAGGTGCGTGGCTGACCCAGTCCCCATGGACTCCCCGAAAGTGGGGAGAGAAGCAGAATGGGTGAGGAGGGCACTCGGCATGGAGTTGGGGGGACCCTCCCTGGCCTTGAGCTCTGCCATTCCCATCGCAGCCAAGTCTCTTCCAGCCAAAGAGGGTTTCCGAGGGGCCTGCTCCATCCCGGGCCGCGCGAGTGATGTTGGAGGAGGTCCTTCTGGAGGCGAGGGGAGGGCACCCCGGATTCAGACACCCCCGTGTGCACTCAGGGCTCTGGGCCTGACTCCCTGATGCCTGGGGGTGAGCGCCGAACCCCGACACAGCCTCTCTCATCCCCACCATCAGCAGGCGGTGCCCGCTGGCCTCAGTGGCACAGCCGGCTCACAGAGCTTCAGGGGAACCGACGAGGAACGAAGGGCGGGGCCCTGGGGCCTGGGTTTGGATATCAGTTTCCTCGCTTACCAAGCTGTGTGGCTTTAGGCAAGTCGCTTGCCCTCTCTGAGGCTCATTTTCCAAGTCTGTACAGTCGGCATAGCAGCAGGACTCACTGCATGGGGTGAGAGCGAGGGCTGACTGAGACGCAGCCTGTAAACCTCATGAGGACAGGGGTTTTGTCACTTCGTTTCATTTTAACCCCGCGGCCGTTCCTGGGGTGTGAGGACACTAAGTGGACGGGAGCAGTGATTGTGGTTAGTACAACCCATGCTCGCCGGGCACTGGTGAGCGTTCTGTGCGGCCTCCTAACGTCTTGTTTGCGGGGCTGTGGTCCAGGCAGGGAAGACGAGACCACCCAGCAGGCGCTTAGCAAACTGTCCCCCCTTACACCCCCCCCCCCACACACCAGGATGGGTTAAAGTTTGCTTCTGCAAGCCAGGGCCCAGCGGAGGCTAGGGCAGTGGTGGGCAAACTCGTGAGTCCACGCAGCCAAATATCAACAGTAGAGCGACTGAAATTTCTTTGGAGGGTCACATTTTTAAAACTTAAACTATATAGGGAGGTACATTGTTATGAACTTAATTAGGGTCCTCCTAAGCTGGCCTTTGCTAAACATTCAAGGGGCCAAAGAGCCGCATGTGGCTTTCGAGCCGCAGTTTGCCGACCTCTGGGCTAGGGGATGTCCAGGCGGCAATTTAAGCACTCACCGCGTCCTGACCGTACCCCAAACTAGATTCCTTTGTCCCCTGTGTGTTACAGAGGAGAGAGCGCGGTCCTCAGAGGGACAGTGGCAGAGATCACATGCCAGGGGGTGGCCTGGGCAGCGTTCAGACCGAAGTTTGTACCCCCCCCCCCAGCTCCCTATGTTCAGACAGGGTGGCTATGGTGAGGACGCCAGCAGAGCCGCCAGGACAGGGGCCCCCCTTTGGGCGGGCGCTGCACCCCCGCCTCTGTGCCCCGCTGAATTCTCCAGCATGTGGCTCCATCCACCTGGCTCAGTTACACGGGGACCCGGGGGGCTCCTTGTGGGTGGAGGGTGGAGGGCAGGACCCGCCCTGCCCCTGCCAGCACCGGCCTTCCGAGGCAGATAAAACACCTGGGTGGGATGGCAGTGCCCGGCTGCCCTATAACCCACCCCGTAAACGGCCCCTTCACCGTGAACCCACAGACAGCGGGGACACGGCCCTGCCCCAGGGCAGTGACTGCCGGGTGACTGCCGGGGGAGCAGGGACAGTTATGTGCTTTTTCTTAACCCCCCTTTTTATTTTTGTTTATTTATTTTAAAAATATATCTTATTGACTTTTTACAGACAGGAAGGGAGAGGGATAGAGAGTGAGAAACATCGATGAGAGAGAAACATCGATCAGCTGCCTCCTGAACGCCCCCTACTGGGGATGTGCCCGCAACCAAGGTACATGCCCTTGATCGCAATCAAACCTGGGACCCTTCAGTCCGCAGGCCGACACTCTATCCACTGGAGCCACACCTGTTACCCACCCCTCTTCCAGTTTTGAAAAAACTGAGCGAGGGTATACATTTGGGAAAACACCATTAAAAATACGTGATCAGGAAAGGACTTCCTTGGATGAATCTCAGAGAGCTCTGGGGATCCGGAGGAAGGGGAAGGAGGAGCCTTGGGCAGGAAGAGGGAAACTGAGGCACAGAGCCATCGGTGCCCCGTGGTGGTTCCTCCCACACAGGCTGCGGGGTCTGATTCCTCCCCGGCCGGGCTGCTGGGCGACACTCAGGAGACCCAGTTACATTTGAATCTCAGATTTATAAGAAATAAAATAAAAAAGAAGTTTCAGCAGGAAAAAGGGTTGTTTACCTGAAATCCAAGTCTAACAGGGCATCCCGAACTTCCCTCCGGCAGCCAGAGCGGCCCCGCCTGAGGCCGAGGGCGGGCCCCTCCGCGCCTTCCGCCTCTGTGGTCAGCGCGCCCGCCCGGGGCGGGGGCTGGACTCACTGTGCTGTTGGAAGCAGCATCTCCAGAAAAGCCAAATCCGGCTGCCGTTCCTCAAAACATCCTCTTTAAAACGGCACCTGCCCGCCTTGTTTTCAAAGATGCTTCCACCCAGAGAGGGCCTGGGCGGCAGGAGTGACTCACTCACTCGCTCATTCATCTTCCGGGCCCACTTTTCAAAACACAGGAGGTGCCTCCTCCCCGCCCTTCCTCGGCTGGTGATGAGAGAGAGAGAGAGAGAGAGAGAGAGAGAGAGAGAGACATCATATTGGTTGCTTCCCATACACATGCACTCCAACCAGGGATGGAACCTGCAACCTAGGTGTGTGCTCTGATCGGGAATTGAACCTGCAGCCTTTTTGGTGGCATGGGGCGATACTCCAGTGACCCGAGCCACCCGGCCAGGGCTCAAGGGTCTTTTCGAGAGGGCCCCGAAGTCCTTACCGAGGAGTCTGTGAGGGCAGGGGAAGGAAGGAGCTACGGTGGAATGGGGATTATCTGCGGGGCTGGCTGCTTGGACGGGCAGACGGAAGCGGGCTTTGGCCAAAGGTGAAACCCAAGCGCTTCCCACTCCGCTTCCCCTCACTGACCATCCGCAGACGCCGCAGCCGGGGCTGCAGCCCAGATTGCAAAGGATTGCGCTTCCACCGAAAGAAAAGCTTGGATTTTTTTTGTAAATTTAACAAAAGGTAAGAAAGAGTGGATGCTTCCTTCTCTTTCTTATCGTTGTGCCGAGAGAAAATGATTATTTTTTGCACTAAAGCTTGGCCCGAGATCAAGTTTAGAAAGACAAGCATCTACTGATGGGAAAAACATCATTTTGGGGGAGTCCTTAAACCAAGGGAACAGGTGCAGGATGGTGGTTTTAGAGAGGAAGGAAAAGTGCCCCAGATAAAGTCCCTCCAAAGCCAGCTGACTCTGACTTCTCAGCCCCTCATTAGCGAAGATGTGATTGAAAAGATTATCTGAGAACTTAAAAGAAAAATCAACTCTCTCCCTTTAGGGAACACTCCCATTCTCTTTTTCCCCCTTCCTAATGCTGAAGAGGGCAAATGCAGACAGCCATTTTCATAACATTCTCTTACAACATTGTCCATTCGTGGGCCTCTCTTTTTAAAAAAAAGAAAAGGTTTTGTTGATGTTAGAGAGAGAGAGGAAGGGAGAAGGGGAAAGAGAATCATTGATCAGCTGCCTCTTGCACACCCCCTCCTGGGGATGGATCCCATATCCTGGGCAAGTGCCCTGACCCAGAATTGAGCCAGCATGGGACTGTGTTCAACCAACTGAGCCACACCGGCCAGGGCGTCTCTCTTCGTTTTATACAAGCTCAACGAAGCTGGTCTGTCTTCTGCACCATCACAGTGATGCGTTATTTGAGTGTTTTCTGTGGTTGTGAAGGAGCAGAGATTCCAGGGCCACGAGAGTCTTCGGAGAAGAGAGGAATATTTCCGTACCTACTGTGCGCTGGGAGCTTGGATATGGCCCAGTCAGATATCACTGCATCCCCACAATGCAGCCAGGTGAAGTCAGTGAGGTTGTTTGCTTTTTTTTCAATTTCTTTGGACCGTTGAGGAAATGGGGGCCCAGAGAGGAGAAGTGACATGACCGAGGCGGCCCAGCTGGCAGCTGGCAGAGTTGAACTTGAAAGCCAAGTCTACCAGGCCGCCAAGCCCTTGCTCCTCCTATTTCAATGTGGGTGGCAAAATCAAGCTGTAGGCTCTGAAAATATCCGGGTAATGCTATTATCTTTGAAACAGCCCCCAGCACCTTTATCTTAGGGAACAATTCAACAGGTGTGTTTTCAGCCCAATACACATTATTGCCATGCTTTTAGGGGAGATTCTGAGTTTTCTGTTCTTGAGCAAGCAAAGTGCTCAGTAGAGCCTGTCTCCTCAGAAATTTATATCGTGTATTTATATCTGTTTAGTGACTCGAGAGAACAACATTTCTTCTCTCACGGTTTCCATAGGTTAGGAGTCTGGGCACAGTTTTTGGGTCTTCTGGCTCAGGGCCTCTCACAGGCAGTGTTCATGGTCTCACCGAGGGCTGTAGTCATCAGAAGGCTCAACCGGGAATCTGCTTTCAAGGTCACACATGTGTTGGTGGCAAGTTTCAGCTCTCCCTGGGCTGTTGGCCTCGGCTTCTCACTGGCTCATGGCCCACGGGCACCCCAGTTTCTTGACATGTGGGCCTCTCCAGCAGGGCTGCTTGCTTCATCCAAGTGTACAAACCAATGGTAAAGGCATGAGAGTGTGTCAGCAAGATGGAAGCCACCGACTTTTATAGCCTAAGCATGACTGTGATAGCCGTCTTTTTTTTTTTTTAATTGGGTCACTTAAAAATTTTTAAAAATATGTTTTTATTGATTTCAGAGAGAAGAAGGGAGGGGGAGAGAGAAAGAGAGAGATAGAAACATCAATGATGAGAGAGAATAATTGACTGGCTGCCTCCTGCACACCCCCTACTGGGGATCGAGCCCATCACCTGGACAGGTGCCCTGACTGGGAATCGAACCACAATCTCCTAGTTCATGGGGTTGACACTCAACCACTGAGCCACCCTGGCTGGGCTGTCCTGTCGCTTTTGCTGCACTCTCTTCATTAGAAGCGAGTCACTAGGTCCAGCCCACGCTCCGGGAGAGGAGGTTGCACAAGAGTGTGAAAACCAAGAGGCGTGGATGGCCGGGAAGCCATGTCAGAGCCGCCCATCCCACATCAGAAAAGGGGAGATGGTAGTCATAACACCAATAACGAGGCTGGCGATGAGAGATGGCATTTATGGGTGCTTTGATGTGCCAGGCACTGGGCTCCGTCCTTTCCACGCGCTGTCTCCCTGAATCCCCACGCTGCTTTTGAACCAGGAAGGTTCATGAATTTCCCTGAGTTCCTGCAGCAAAGACATCGGGCCCGACGCCGGTGGTTCCCGTTGCCTGATGCAGATCCTTGACCTGAACCCGCTGAGCTGCTGGGGCCCAAATAAGTCCCCGCTGAGAGAGGAGGCAGAAAAATGAAGCCAAACTCACTACTCACCAGAAAATCACCAGGCAACACAACCAGAAGCCATTTCTTACACATCGGATTGGAAAAAAAAAAAAAAAATTAAGTTGGTGAGAGTGTGGGGAATTCTCATGGGCGGCTGAGAGACTATAAATTTGTACTGCCACTTTGGAGGGAAATTTGGCAGGATCTATTAAAATTTTAAAAGGACATAAAAATAAAAAATGTGCATAGCCTATGACCCAGCTATTACACTTTGGAGTATCTCCCCTAGAGAAATACTTGCACATGTGCACAAAGAGCCGTGGACAAGAGTGCTCATTCCAGCGTTGTTTCTAAGAGCAAGCAGTAAACAGAGAAACGGGAAACATTCTAAATGTCCATCCGTTTAAAAAAACAGCTAAATGCATTGCGGAGCATCCATCCTGTGGAAAACGAGGAAGCGGGTAAAGAGAATGAGGTAGTTCTATAGTATGGCATGAAAATCTCTCTACAATGTATTATTGAATGAAAAAAAAGTTGCAGAATGACAATTACCATCTGAGACCATTTGTGTTACCCCTAACGCAGCATAGTATTACATATCATATACCAAGGTTGTATACACACCCTGAGTGGCCAGATTATTATGATCTCTGAAATAATCTGGCCACTCAGTGTGTGTGTGGTGTGTGTGTGTGTGTGTGTGTGTGTGTGTGTGAGGTCTGGTGCATGAATTCGTGCATGGGTGGGGTCCAGCCAGCCTGGTCAGGGGGAGGGGACATGAGCGGTTGGCCAGCCTGCCTGCTAGTCAAAATCCTGGTTGAGGGGACAATTTGCATATTAACCTTTTATTATATAGGGTATACATTGAGTGGCCAAATTATTATGCGCTCAGAGATCATAATAATCTGGCCACTCAGTGTGTGTGTGTGTGTGTGTGTGTGTGTGTATCTATCTATCCATCTATATACATATGTTGAATATATACAAACATAAATATGTTAAAGTGCATGGTACATGGGAATGGCCTAGAAGGGGGCACATCAAACTGATAACAGGAGAGGAAAGGAGGGTAAAAGGCTAGAATTTGAGAGGTGGTCAAAGGAGACTTAGTGTGGTATGTAATGTGTTTTATATTTTTCAAAGAGAAAGTTTAATTGCCTTACATGTGTCAGAGGAGCCTATCTCTTAAAAAGACTTACTGGGCTGGGACCGGTTTGGCTCAGTGGATAGAGCGTCGGCCTGCGGACTGAAGGGTCCCGGGTTCAATTTCGGGCAAAGGCATGTACCTTGGTTGCGGGCACATCGATGATTCTCTCTCGTCCATGTTTCTAACTCTCTATCCCTCTCTCTTCCTCTCTGTGAAAAATCAATTAAAAAAAAAAAGACTTACTGGAAGTCCAGGCCAACAACTTCCCTTACATTGTATTGGCCAGACTTGGGTCACATGGTCACGGTTAGCTGCAAAGGAGTCTGGCAAGGTGAATTGTTTTCAGTTTTGGTACAAGAGGAGAGAAGAGAGTTGGGCAGTTGGGTGGCCAATGAAAAACACCTGGCCCATGGTTCATATTTTCACTGCCCAACCTCCACACGTGCCTTTTTCCTCTGTATGTTCTGTAGTAAAGAGTAGTCCAAACTCCAAAGTCAGTTACTGCATCCCTCTTGAAGTCCGGGATGTCCGAGTAGTGATGGGCAGCCCACCCTCCAGGTCCAGATGTGGGAGGACACTGCCCGTCTGTTATCTTAGCTGCACCTGAGACAGATGTTAGGGCAGGTGTCTTTTGGGGGGCTGCACAGCTATCGCAGCCCATTTCCTCCTGGTGAGAGTTTGACTGCCAAGGATCATGCTTAGGGCTCCACAGTCACAGGCTATCATAGGCCAGACTGTTTTGGAAATATACGTCCCTCAACAGAAAGTGGAGGTCCAGTTTTTGATTTTCATATGGAAGTACCCAGAGCAGAAGAGTTAAGCCTATAGTCTCACCTTCTATCTACTCTCTCTGTGCTCTGCCCAGCTCTCCAGCCCTTGCTTGACTGTTTCTTTGGAGCAATTTAAAATGGCAACCTTGGGACCCTAGCCTGGTAGCTCAGTTGGTTAGAGCATCATCCCGATACACCAAGGCTGCAGGCTCAATCCCTGGTCAGGGGACATACAAGAAGCAACCAATGAATGCGAACATAAGAACAACAACAAACTGGTGTTTTACTCTCTTTCTCTCTTCCTTACCCTCTCTAAAACAAAAAAATTAAAACACAGTAGTAATCTTGGGTGGAGGGACACCTCCTTTCACTTGATCATTGCATGTTGGTGCTTTCCCTTTGTTTGACAGAGGACTTGGAAGGGAAGGTTCTAGACAACAGCCTGAAGCCCTGACCCAATTTCCAGCCGACATTGTAGCTTCATTTCTGTTATGTGGGGTTTTTCAACTTGTAGGACACACATAGTATATATGTCAAAGATGTTCAAAAGTCACTGGGGCCGAAATTGGTTTGGCTCAGTGGTAGAATATTGGTCTGCAGACTGAAAGGTCCCAGGTTCGATTCTGGTCAAGGGCATGTACCTTGGTTGCGGGCACATCCCCAGTAGGGGGTGTGCAAGGGGCAGCTGGTCGATGTTTCTCTCTCATCGATGTTTCTAGCTCTCTATCCCTCTCCCTTCATCTCTATAAAAAATCAATAAAATATATTTTTTAAAAAAGTCACTGGGCATCTAGACAACATGATGAGTCCACACAACAGCTTTTTATTTATTCATAAATTTCTTTATTAAGGTATTACATATGTGTCCTTATTCTCCCATTACCTCCCACCCCCCACTCGTGCCCTCACCCCCTGTTGTGTGTGTCTATTGGTTAGGCCCTTATGCATGCATACCTTTGGTTGATCTCTCCCTCTTACCCCCATCCTCCCCACAACAACTTTATTTACGGAGGTGTGTCTCATATTTTTTCTGGCGTGGCCCTGCAATCATTGGGTCTGGGGTTTGATTTTACCCTACTTACAAACGAAGGAGATTGTTAATCTTTCATGGATGCTGGCAGAGTACAGGAGACTTCTGAGTCAGAGACAAAAGGCTCTGTTAGTCCTGCCCCAAATGGAATGGGTTTTCCTGCCCGCAAGTCCAATGCAAGCCATGTGATATGGCCCAGATGGATGCATGGCAGTGTGCTTGCCTTATGGCTAAAGAACACTGAGTGCGGGGAACCCACTGCTTTTATAGCAAGCACTAAGCAAGCCTTCATCCTGGAAGGAGACAATACTCATTCTGCAAAGTTGCTCACGCAAACACAACCCTGAGACAAGACCTGGCATGAGTGGGCAGAGCCTTCCATTCTTAGCACGCCAATTAAGTACACGCAGGAGTGTACTGGCTGGTTTGGCTCAGTGGATGGAATGTCAGTCCTTGGACTGAAGGGTCTTTGGTTCAATTCTGGTCACATACCTTGGTTGTAGGCTCGATCCCTGGCCCTGGTCCGGGCATGTGAGGGAAACAACCAAATTGATGTGTCTTTCTCACATCGATGTTTCTCTCCCTCTGTCTCTCTCCCCCTCCCTCCTGCTCTCTCTAAAAAACCAATGGAAAAATATCCTTGGGTGAGGATTTACAACAACCACAAAGAATATGCAGGGATTCTCAGGCCTATAGCAAACGGCCTCTTTCAAGCAGCCATTTCTCCATAGACCCCTGGTTCCTGTTAGTGGAGAATGGTGTTCAGAAAGCAAGATGATCACCTGTTAGGTGCACTCACTGCTGTTGAGCTATTTGTGCTCCTAGATACTCTTGGAAGACAGAGCAAGGGAATTAAGTACACACACACACACACACACACACACACACGCCTCTCTGTCCGTCTGTCTCCATGAGTCCACACTAACAACTCCAATCAAATACCACAGGTTCTTTCTGGTTTCCTGCCTTTTCGTATCCGTAACATTCTTCTCTGGCAACGAGAAACCCTGAATATATTATCTGCTGATGATGCTCTTGCCATCTCATCCCTGCCCCTGCCACTCACCCTCCGATCACCCGGTGAGCTCCTCACCACTTGGGTTCTGAGCTGCCGTGTGGGACTCATCTCCCCTCTGCTCCCTCCTCGCCCCCCCCCCCGCCCCGCCAAGCCCCACAGCCCGTGCTGGCCCCTGGGGCTGCTGCCCTCCCCCTGCTCAGGCCGCCCCCACTGCCTCCTCCCTGAGGGTGACCTGCTTGGTGAGCCACCCTGGCCCAGGCCACCCTGCTGCACGTCACTCCTGCTTCACCCCCCTGGGCCGGGCCTCTGCTGCCACCGCCACCCCCCTGTCCAGGCACACTCTTCACCCTGCTCCGCTTGGGAACTCCCCCCCACTCCCCCTCCGCAGACCCCTGCCTTGCTCAGCTCCACCTGAGGTTTCTAGACAGAACTCACTAGGAAAGGCAGGGGAGGGGAGAGGAGGGGAGGAGAGGGGAGGGGAGGGGAGGGGAGAGGACCTCCTGACCCTGGCTAATGGCTGCAAACCACGATTTTAAGTGGAAGCAACCCAGTCTCCCTCGCCACCTCCCAGCAGAGGCTGAGTGTTTGCTTTCTTTTCTAGATGCCGTTCCAGGAAGCAGCCCCGGAGCGTCCCTCCCTGTGGGTCTCTCTGGGCGTCTCCCCGGTGGCTTCGAGAGGGCACATTCCTAGAAGGGGGACGGCTCTGGTCAGAGGGCACGGCCATGTATCCAGCTCCCGGCCTCCGTGGCCCCGTGTCGGTGTCCGTCTTGCGGTCCGCACGCCCCGGGGTAAATAACAGGCGTGACCGTCCCTGCGAGGCGGCGGTGGTGGTGGCGGCGGCGGCGGCGGCGGGCGCTCTCCACAGCTGACAGTTGTTTGGCCGCCCGGTGACATCACCTCCCTCTCTACCCCGGCCCGACGTGGGAAACTCTGTGTAAATAACCGGCATCAACACGCCATTGTGTCACCGGCCTCTTCCCCGTGGGCCGCGGCGGCCTGGCCGGGCGCAGCCTGCGCGGGACAGGCGCCGTGATTTATAAGGTCCGAGCGCGCAGCCTTCGGGCGGGCTGGCGAGGCTCTTCACGGGTCACCTGTGTTTTTCCTACCGCCGATGTGCTGGCTCACGGGGTTTCCTTTATGTCACTCTGCCCATAGTCTAGGGATTATTCCACGGCATAAAGCGGTCACTGTGGCAGAGGCTGGGGCGCACGCGGGAGGGAGCCGGCGATTCCAAAGGGGAGAAGAAAGAAGTCACAGGCGAGGGGATTAATTAGGACAAACCCTGGCGGCGGACAGCCGGGGATTCACTGCGGGCGGGCCGTGGGCCCGGCGCGGTGCCGGGAGCTGTCCGGAGGTTCGTCTGCTCGTTCATTCAACCGACGTGTGCGGGCACCAGCTCTACGCGGGGCCCTGCCCTGGGCACCGGGGGACCGAGAGGGAGGGGCGCCGTCCAGCTCTCGGGGCCCGCGCTCGAGAAGAGGAGGTGCCGAGTCTGGGGAGCTCCTGTTCCAGCCGGGGGCGGGTGGGTTCCCTCCACACAGCTTTCTGCTCGCCGTCAGGGCTCAGCTGAGCCTTGCAGTTGGGCTCCAAGAAGCAGGAGGGCTGGAGCGGCCGTGGAAAGACACTGTCAGCTGAACGCTGCCGTCAGCAGCAGCCACGGAAGGCGGTTCTGAGGGGCAGGGGGGCTGCCCCTGGACCAGTTGGGATGGGGACTTAGCGTTAAGCACCCCATCAGAGACTCCAGGAAGTTATGGAGCTCTGGGGAACCAGCTGGGGGGGGCCACTCCCAACCCACTTAGTGCAAGTATTGTCTTTAGGGGCCTCTCATTCCCTTTACAAAGAGGGTTTTTTTTTGTTTTGTTTTTTAATGGAGCCTGGATACCATTAATATTAACGTTGAGCAGGTCAAGCCATTCTAGGGATTATGCTATATAATAAAGAGCTAATATGCAAATAGTTGTCGCACCCTCACGCCCTCGCACTGGGGCTGGGGGACCTGAGGCCTCATCGGGCGACCTTGAGGCCGTGCCCCACCTGGCGGGGCTTGACAGGGGACCTGTGGGGCTTGACAGGGGTGGGGCTGGCCAGGGCTGGGTCTCCCGTGATTTTGAGGTGCACACTGGTGGGCAGGGACTCGACTCTGGATCCCGCGGCATGCCCCAGACTCTGACAGGGGGGAGATTGTCATATACATCTTACTAAAATTTTCTTTCATCTCTGACACTTCTATTACAGAGAAAGGGCAAATAGCAATTTTAAAATATAGCCTCTAATTAATTCCCTTTTCATGTGCACGAACTTTGTGCACCGGGCCACTAATTGATAATAAAAAAGGAGATTCTGCAAAGGTAATCGCCAGCCCAGTGCCCCAGGGAGCGGCGTGTTTGCTGGTGTGAATGGTGGGCTGCTCTTGCAATGTAAGTGGAAAACAGAGTGAGAGAGGTCAAGGGAGCCCCCTGAGGTCACACGGCGAGGACGTGGCTGAGCGGGCTGGGTCCAGGCTGGCGGAGTGACAGCGTTGACCCTCTGTGTGCAGGCGGTGCCCCCGGGACACAGAAGGATGAGGGGTCTGCTCAGAGCCACCGGGGCAGCAGGTCTCAGGGAACGAGCCTGAGGACCGAGGCCAGCCCCCAGCAGAACCCGGGCTCGGCGTTGGCGTGGGATGTGGGGCAGGGCCCAAGGCCAGAGTGCAGGCTGTGACTCACAAGTGGCCATCAGCGACCTGTTCTAAGGGAGTGCCAGGGCCAAATGTGTGCCCTCAAAGTGGGAGGGGACCTCCAGCCTGGCCTGTTTGGCCTCCTCCACCCCCAGGGTCCCCTTTCTGTCGCAATGACAATGCCGCTCCTGCCCCTCTGAGACTGAACCACGGGCCGCTGTGCTCCTTGGAACAAAGGTGGAGACCGTGGTTTCAGGCAGTTGTGCAGCCCCGGGCCCTTCCCACCAAAACACACGTCCACCAGGGTCCTGGCCGCACGGGGGAGACAGAGTGGTCAGATCTGCTGTCTGCCTCCAGGGGCAGCCGTGGAAGGTCCGAGCTGACGTGTGTCCAGGAGGGCAAGGCACCTGAGGGTGAGGTGTGTGCTTGTGGCTCATGGCTGTCCATCCCCGGCTTCTACCCCCTTTCCCGGCATGTGCACCTGGCTGGGGCTGTGTCCCACCAAGCTTGTGAACTTCAAGGGGGAGGCAGGCCGGGTCCGAGCTCCAGGAGTGGACCCTGGTTGGCCCTGAGAAGGGCTCGCAGCTCCTCACCCTGGTCTCCGTGAGGGCGAGGGAGCGGGGGAAGGAAGCCTTTGTGGCCTGCCCTTGCTGCTGCTGGCAGCCACCTGTGGCCCAGAGCAGGGGCAGCCTGGAAGGGGGCAGACGTGGGCAGAACGCGGGGTGCAGAGAGAGAAAAAGGGCCTTCTTAACCCTCCACCGAGCGGCTAACCAAGCTTTGCCGACAGCTCTCCTGCCTCTGGACTCCTCAGTACGTCCTCCTAAGGCATCGGTTTGGTGCTGCTTGGGAGTGGGCGGTCCTGGCGATGCAGAGAGCTGCTGCCTCTGCGCTCTTTTTGTTGGAGGCGCTTCCCGGCCGTCCTGCCGTGCAGCGCCGCCGAGCTACACCCCTGCATCGGCCTCGGGGGACTCCGTGCGGGGGCGGCCGTGGATCCCTGCCTGGCTGCCACGCACCCGCTCACCCCCCTCCTTCCTCACGCTCCCCGGCTCCGGCCCACGTGGCAGCCCACCCAGCAGCCACGGCTGCGTGAGGCAGCGGCATCTCAGGAACCGGGCCAGGGCAATGCATGCACCTTCTGCTGCTTTACTTCAAAGAGAACCTCGCCTTGATTTCTTTTCTTGAAACCTCTCTCCCCGCCGCGGGTGAGGTCAGCCATCAGGCAGACGCCCCAGGGGCCGTCCGGACGGAGCAGGCAGCTGGCAGCTGGACACGATGCTCTCTCTGGCCCTTTCCAGCTCCGGCCAACGCCGCGTCTGTGGGAGCCGGATCGGTTGTGGCCAGAAGGCTCCAGGAGCATCTGCTGGTGCTAGCCAGCTCCCAGCCGCTCCTCTGAAGCCTGGGCGGAGTCCATTAGCATTCCCGTTTCGCAGATGGGGAAACCGAGGCTCCGAGAGGCTGCCTGGGCAGCTCAAGACCGCACAGAAGCAAAGCAGGCATCTGGCTCCCTCGGGTACCAAAGCCTCCGTGCCTCCTGTGGCCCCGCGTGGCGTGTCCTCGCTTTGGGCATTTTATTCTATCGAGAGGACGACCCTCCCCTGGGAACGGGCGGATGGAGGGACCCCAGGGCAGCCCGGTGGGGAGTTCTTGGAGCAGTGGCTCCCTGATTTTTCTTTCTTTCTTTCTTTCTTTCTCTCTTTCTCTTCTTTTTCTTTCTTTTCATGAACTCACACAGTTCAGCCAAGGGTGCTTCCAGAGGCCAATTTCCAGCCTCTGTCCCCGCCGAAACCTGGAAGCGCATGAGCCGGCGCCAGCGAGCTCGCGGGTCACACTGGAAGCGGCGGGCGGGAGCTGGCCGCCTGGAGCTCGCTGTGTACAAGCGGACGGTGTTTGTTGTCCCAGCGGCGGGCAGACCCGGGGGGGGGGGGGGAGGCTGCGGAGCGCTTGCGGGCCAAGCATTCTGAGGCTAGGGCGTGTGCACACCACAGACCGACCTCAAAAACACCCATGATTCAGGGGGAAAACCCGGCCTGACTTCACGGCTCTCCTGATGAATGTGCGCCCTCCCCGCCCAGCCCCGCCTGCCCCGCCCGCCCCCGGAACCCTCTTGTCTTCGAGCCAGTCTGGGTTTGGGTGGACCGTCCACTGCGTCCGCTGGAGGGAGCTTAGAAAAGGGTAGGTAACTGGGAGATTTGGAGCAGAGATGCGTGGCCTTCCTTTGACCTTGGAGTGGTCTGGGGTGCTCTGCATTTTATAAGGGTTCTCCCAGGGTGCTGTTTCTAACTGGTGGTAAAAGGCAGGGTACCCAGGCATTCCTGGGTCCCTGGTGATGACACCATCCAATGGCTCCCTATTCACCCTACCTTGACCTCAGGTGTGGGGCAGAATGCAGAGTAGCCTTCAACAAGTCTGGGTGGGTGGGTGGAGGGATGGGTGCATTTTCTTTCTTTCTTTAAAAAAAAAAAAATATATATATATATATATATATATATATATATATATATTATTGATTTTCTTACGGAGAAGAAGGGAGAGGGATAGAGAGCTAGAAACATCGAAGAGAGAGAAACATCGATCAGCTGCCTCCTGCACACCCCCCACTGGAGATGTGCCCGCAACCAATGTACATGCCCTTGACCGGAATTGAACCTGGGACCTTTCAGTCCGCAGACCGACGCTCTATCCACTGAGCCAAACCGGTTTCGGCTGGGTGCATTTTCTTGATGTAGCTTTCTGCTCACTGCCAGGGTCTCAGGTGGGCACGGCAGCTGTCCTTTATTTCTTAGGCGATGCCCCCTTTTTTGGTAAACCTCCTCCTGCATGCTTTAGACCAGCCATGGCCGAGCTTTCGGACCGCCGGTGAGTGACCGCTGCAGACCACGGGATCCCTAACGGTTTCCCGATGAAGAGAGTCTCTGAGTTTCTGGAAGGTTCCTTTCCCGGCCTTGCGCGTCCATGTGCCTTATCGGGACCCCAAACACACCTGCCGCTCCTTACTTACCCAGTTTGACTCACAAGATGTCATGGGTGCAGCGGTATCTGCCCTCAGTGAGTGGGATACTCTGCAAAAACGCCCAGGTGGTCCGGACCCCTTCGGGCCGTGCTGTGGTACAGGACAGGGGCGTTCCTACAGCCCCAGCGCGAGGCTGTGCGTTTGCGCTGCCGTCTGTCCCGCGGGCATGCCAGCTGCTTTCAGCACGCGTTCGTACCAGGGGCAGAGACACACCCATTCCCCAGGGCCTGGGTGTGTTAGGTGACTAATGGCTGTAGACCCCTCTGGAATGATCAGGGGACTTGGCAGTTGGCTATACTCACTGCGCTCGCCTAGGGTTCTTCCTCACGGGGGCCCGGACTCTCCTTTCATTGACAACTTTCAGGTTGGAAACTGGGCACGGAATCCTAGCCTTTTATTGACACAGCTTCCTGTGGTGTCCTGATGAGTCACCCTTCGTGTCTTCTCATTGTCTGTAAAGGGTGGGGAACGTCCGGCCCACGGCCTGTGTAAGACCTAAGAAGTCATATGGTCTGGCCCTGCCAAGGCATTCGGAGTGCATTAATTAAATGTTTGATCAAATATAGCAGGGTAATTAAAAAAAAAAAAATATATATATATATATATATTTTTTTTACAGAGAGGAAGGGAGAGGAATAGTCAGAAACATTGATGAGAGAGAAACATCAATCAGCTGCCTCCTGCACACCCCCTACTGGGGATGTACCCGCAACTGGGGATGTGCCCTTGACCGGAATCGAACCTGGGACCCTTCAGTCTGCAGGCTGACACTCTATCTACTGAGCCAAACCGGTTAGGGCGCAGGCTAATTTTTATGTTGATAATTTTGGACAATCTGGGAATCCTGTATAATAAAAGGCTAATATGCAAACCGACCAAACAGTGGAATGACCCATCGCTATGCAGTGCACTGACCACCAGGGGGCAGAAGCTCAACGCAGGAGCTGCCCCCTAGTGGTCAGTGTGCTCCCACAGGGGGAGTGCCGCTCAGCCAGCAGCCCTGAGCTGGGCTCACGGTTGAGGAGCACAGCAGCGCTAAGGATATCTGACTGATGGCGGCAGCCCCCAAGGGGTCCAGGACTGCAAGAGGCGCAGGCGGGGCTGAGGGACCCCCCACCCCCAGTGCATGAATTTTGTGCACTGGGCCTGTAGTGATGTCATACATATCCAAATGGCCCTTGGCAGAAAAAAGGTTCCCCACCCTAGTTGGAGAACTAGCCTTTGGGAGTGCCTCTGTTTTGCTACTAAGGGTGTGTATTCCTTCACCACGTCTCCGCCTGTCTGTCTTTCCAACTACTCTTGCGGTCACACCAACCTTGCTTCTGATGCTCCAGCACCCCCCCCCCCCGCCCCCCCGGCCCCTTATTTTGTGAGACACTCGCTGTCACAGGGTCCTGTCACAGCATCTCCTGCCCTCAGCCTGCCACATGAGCACCACCACCCCGAACTTCAGTAATGCCTGTGTCCCTCTCACCAGCGTGTTACTTATTGTACCAAGAGATGGAACATCCTCTAGGCCAGTGGTCGGCAAACTCATCCGTCCACAGAGCCAAATATCAACAGGACAACGAAGGACATTTCTTTGGAGAGCCAATTTTTATAACTTAAACTTCTGCTAATGCCACTTCTTCAAAACAGACTCTCCCAGACTGTGGTATTTTGTGGAAGAGCCACACTCAAGAGGCCAAAGAGCTGCTGTGGCTCGCAGGCCGCAGTTTGCTGACCACGGCTCTAGGCCATCTGCAGAGCAGAGCTGGAGAACCTGTCCACTCTTCTGTGCCCGTGATTCTGAATCCTTCGATCCCGACTTCCATCATCGAGGAAGGAAGCGCTCGCATTTCTGCTTCCCTTTGTGTGGCCACTCTGAAGGCCAAGGAGCGTGTGTAGTGCTTTCTCCTGAGCGAGGTCCTCGCCAGGGGTTAAGTCCTGTCTCCCAAGGGAGTGTGCCCACATGGTAAACGCTCCCTTTTCCAGTGTGGGCTGTCCCCTTTCTCCCATATCTGATTCCTTCTGCTGGTCCATCCATGGTGGCTCCTTCAGGGATCAGTCCCTCCTCCCCCTTAGCCATCACCTAAATAGGGAGGGAAGCAAGACCAGGCAGACGACAAGGTGACCTGTGATCCCTCCGGGAGCTCTGAAGCTGAGACGGCCTGGTCAGGGCGCATGCGGGAGGCAACCAGTCGATGTATCTTCTCTCACACCGATGTTTCTCTCTCTCTATCTCCCCGCTCCTTCCACTCTCTCTAAAAATCAGTGGGAAAATATCCTCGGGTGAGGATTAAGAAAATTGAAAAAAATTTGGTCAAGGAGAGAGTCTTTGTCAGGGGCAACCTCCAGGATGGATCTCAGCCGTGAGCCATCAGCAAGAATGAGGAGCAAGTGCGTGGATTTGCAGGTAGGTAGCATCAGATCTACCACTGTCTGAGGTTACGGTTCTCTCTGCCTCGTGACTGCTTGCCCGGGGGTGGGAAGATGAGATGGGTAGGCTGGCCTATTTTGGGGACCGGGGTCATTTTCTGGCCTTCCCACTTCCCGCATAAACATGACCTGGGTAGAGACAAGCAGAGGGCTCTCCGGCCGAAAGGAAAAGAAATGGGGTTACTGGGATGCTCGAAGCCAGACTGGAAACTCGGTCACCGAAGCCAACTTTCTTCTACATGACTCGAGCTAATGAAGAAATTGAGTTGTTTGGTGTCTGAGCCTCTCCCCTGACTGGGAAGCAGAGATAATTGCCCAGCTGGGGCAGAGCATGCCAGCGGAGGGCGTCTCTTACCCACCGCTCTGGCGCACAGAGCCAGGGGGACAAACAAGGCTGGGAGCGGGCTGGAGTCAGGGAGTGGTACGTGGTTCCAGAGGGTCGTTAAAGCAAACGGGACCTACTTTTCCTCAGGGCTCCCCCGTCTCATGGTGCCCGTGCACCCCACTTGCGTAGAGTTTTACTGCGATTTACACCAGGCAGGACATTGGGCCGCTGGCCAGCCCTGGCTGAGTCTTTTTATGTGAACTAACAAATGACTCTTTTATTGTTTATTTATTTATTTATTTATTTATTTGCAAAAAAGAACTGAAAGTGTATAGTTTATTTCACCAATATACAACACAGCAGGAAATGAACACTGATACCCTGTTTCCCCGAAAATAAGACAGTGTCTTATATTAATTTTTGCTCCCAAAGATGCGCTAGGTCTTATTTTCAGGGGATGTCTTATTTTTCCATGAAGAAGAATACGGTACACATTTATTTTTAAATGAAAATAAAGGAAATTTATTTTCGGTAGTACAGTAGTTGTCAACACAAACCAGACAAACTGTGAATCCTACAGTATCAAGAATTTACTCATTTATTCAATGACAATCATGTCATCATCTTCTGGAACATCATCCTAATAATCCAGTTCCTGAATTTCCTGGTGAATTTCTTGTGACTCCATTTCTTTCAGAATCAGTGGACCAAATCTCTCATGTTTAGCCTAGGGAGGGCCTTATTTTCAGGAGATGCCTTATATTTCACTCAAAAGGAAATCTGTAAATAGGTCTTATTTTCAGGGAAACATGGTACAATACTGCTAAGTAATCTACAGACCCTACTCCATTGCCAACTGTCCGCATGGTTCAGTCTAGGATTCCATATTGCATGTAGGTGTCGTGTCTCTTAAGGCTCCTCAGATCTGAGGTACTCAGTCTTCCTTTGCATTTCATGGCATGTTTGAAAAAAAAAAAAAAAAGGCCAATTATTTTGCAGAATGTCTCCCAGTTGGGATTTGTCTTACGTTCCTCGATAATTAAATTCAGATTATGAATTCTCACAGATGACTCTTTTCGATGATTCTCTAGTTCGCTTAGTCATGTCTGCTGCCCCCAGACCGACGCGAGGGCAGTGCCTTGCTCATGCCGAGCCATGGACGAGCTCTGGGAGGCTGAGATGTGTGAGCGAGGACGTGGTACCTTGCTTGCTCCTGTAGCCCAAACCTTCAGGGCCGATCTGGCAGCATTCCCTCAGAGCTCGCTCAGCTGGGGCCGGGACGAGCTCTGGGCGGAGCCGGAGGGAGGGTGCCCCCGGGAGAAGAAGGATGCTTGCTGTGCTGAGAGGACCGCAGGGAGCCCATCTTCTTCCTCTCACATCAAACCTACCGAGAGCCAGTGGCCATGGCGGCTGTGGCCGGTCAGCCCACAGACACAGGGGAACCAGCCTCGGGATGAAGGTGACACTGAGGTCAGTGATGGAAAACCAGGAAGACCCAAGTCCCTCATGGCACGTCGATACACCAGACCAATCGGGTTTGAAGTCCCCCTTCCTCCTCACAAGACTTGCTGGTGTGTGAACAGAGAAATGAACTCCCTCTGGCCAGCTTGAGTTGGGGTGTCTTTCGTTGCTCTGTGAAGGAAGCGTTTTGACCTATTCTCGATTATTCTTAACTTCCGTCTCAGGGGTTGGGGACAGATACGGTTCTAAAATCCGGTGTGTGGTTTCAAATCCCAGCTCCTACCCCGGGGAGACTGGTGGAAGGTCACTTTATGTCTCTATGCCTCGCTTTTACATCGGGCTTGAGAATAGCATCTACCCAAAGCTTTGTGGGGATCGTGTGGGGTAGTGTAGATAAGGTGTTCAGGACTGGGCTTGGTATACAGCCAGTGCTTAATAAGTGTTCCTCATTGCTGGCTGTTCCCATGGGTAAGGTGCTGTGATCCAGGTGAGCAGGCAAGGTGTCAGTTAGCTGCCCGGGGCTCTCAGCTCTGCCTGAAGTGAGCTGGGCTGGGCAGCTGGGCTGTGCCTGCTTAAAGGGCCAGAGAAGGAGTGGATGATGGGGTTTCTCTTTGATGAAATCCTTCATTGGCTTCCTCTTACTCTGCACACTGAATCCAAACAATTTAGTGGTGGCGATGGGGTGGGGTGGGAGGAGAGTAAGTGACGGGCTGGTGTTTTGGAGAACACACCTCTTCCTTCTTCACTGTGAGGAATTTTCTGGATCTGTGTGTTTCAAGGCCTCGGAAGGTGGCTCGCCACAGCTTCCAGCTTCTTTTCATCTTGCCTGGCCCCTGTTGCATCTTTATTGGGCTTATAAACTCTCCCCCCACCCCGCCCCCTTTCTTTGAAAATAACCCCTGTTTATTTGTAGAGCCACTGCCTTTCAAGGCTTGTGCAATATCTTAAATGTCATTTTTGCCCCGGTCCGCTCCAAAGGCATGAGCTCGTGCCTCTTACATAACGGACTCGGAGGCCTCTGAGAAGCGCGCGTCCCAGCAAGCCTGCAGCATGGCGGTCTTACATAACGGGAGACAGCACAGCTCCCACCGTCAGGCTGATGTGGTCTGAGGGGGGCGGGGGCGGGGCCCTGTATGGATTCACCTGCCAGCAGCGCCCGGAGAATTCAGCTGCTTTGGGCTGGACCTGCCAAGGGACCGAAGGTGACCGACCCGGTGTAACCAAATTTGCTGGTTGGTGTAGCGAGACAGCCAGCCAGGTTCAGTCCTCAACTGGGTCATCTCCCTCAGACAACTGGCTTTGTTTATTTTCTCTTTCCACTGTATTGGCCAATGGGATCGGGATTAATTGGCCCCTTGTTTTGGCACCGGGCACAGACACAATTACAGTCCAGTTGCTGGCCAATTCGGTGGGGGAAAACATCTGTCGGGCTTGTTGTTCCACTCGCTGATCTGGAGGCCCCGATGAGAAATAGAGGCCCGGCAAGCGTGGTGGTGAGATGCGCTGTTTCCTCCTTTCTCACACGGCGGTTCGATGTTTACGGCCCGACACCCACTCTTCCGGCATGACGCCTCAGTGTGCTAATCCGTTCCAGATGGTTGGTGAAATGGTTGCTAGGAGAGGATCTGCTGAGCTTCGGCGTGAGGAGCCTCGGAGTCAGAGGGATGTTGGTTTGTATCTTGGCTTGGCTTTTCATAAATAACTTGTGAGGCCTCTGGCCGTCGCCTTCTCTTTCTGAGCCTCAGTGACCTCATCTGTAGAATGGGAATCATTCCAACACCTGCCTCATGCCACTGGCGGGGAGGGAGACCAAGTGCCTTGCCTGGGATGGAGGGAGTGCCTGAGAGGTGGGACTTGACTCTGGAACCTGGGTTTTCCTCGGGGGGGAAAAACAGAGGAGTCGGTTCCCTAGGTTGTGAGGGTTAAATGGAACAGGGCTGGCTGGGTTTGTAAGAAACATCGAAACTATGTCTAGTTTCTGACCAAGTACCTGCTGGCCGGGACCAGTAAAAGATGAGGTGTTCTTTCCTCCGCCAGAGCACACGTTCCCACCGCAGGGACAGGCCACGCTCCTCGCCATATGTCGTATTTTCCACCCAATTCTTCATCCACATGAGGTGAGATTGACAAGCATCTTGAGTTCCAAGGACAGTCCATCCAAGAAGGGCCCAGCGTTTCACCATGTCCAGACCGCTGGCCACAAAGCCAGGGGGCCTGCGTTGTGTCCTACTGTCAGCCACGAGTGAGCCACCTGGGACAGCATTCCTGTCCTCTTGAGCCTCAGTTTCCTCAAAGGGAGCGAAGGGGGCAGCTGCCTCCCGGGGCTCTTGTGAGGCTGGAATGAACCTGTGCGCGGAGAAGGGCGTTCTGAGCCGCGGGCCGTCCTTCAGTGCGAGGTGTTTCCTTAAGGGCTTTGCGTGGCCACGCTGACTCTGCCTCAGGGGAAAGAAGTGAGGGTAAGAGACTTAGACTTTGGACTTTTGGCCCTAAATGCAGCTGTTTGGGGGCATTCCCAGTGCCCAGGCCCTGCTACTACGAGGTATATGAATCAGTTCTGCCCTCAGGGCCTCATGGTCTGTGAGCAGGTAAGTTCAATGTCTTGCGGTGAGAGAGGAGAGGGGCTGGGCACGGAGGGAACCTGTGGAGGGGGACCCTGGTTGGGCGCAATAGGAGCTCTGAAGAGAGTTCGGAGTTCTCCGGGAGAGGCTGGTGGCTGAAGGTGAGAGGTCGGAGAAGGGCAGGAAAACTGAGCTGAGGAGGAAAGGAAGGGGGTGCTGGCAGAGGGGACAGCTTAGGCAGACGTGGAGGCGAGAAGCTCCAGAGCTCACGCAGGGAACGCCGAGTGTTTCTGTGTTCCGGGGCATACCGTTTGTAGGAAGAACATGATGTCAGGGAGATGGGGGTCATATCAGAAGGGCCTCCTAGGCTGTGTTAGTCTGGATTCTTTGCTGTAAAAAAGCAACTAAATTAAGGTAAGCAAAAAAGGGAACCTGTTGCAGGGCCTGGAGTATTGAAAAATCAGACTTGACAGAACCTGGTCTCTCTCGGTCTCTCTCTGTGTCTCTCTGTCTGTGTCTCTCTGTCTCTCCCATCCTCAGTTACCAGCTTTCCTGCTACAAGTGGCTGAGATGGTCATCAGCAGCTCAGAGTTACATCTTTCTAAACCCATCCCCCAAATTCTTTCCTCCCAGCTCTAGTAGAACAATCCTGGGAGCAGTCTCTGATAGGCTGCGATGGGTCACATGCCAATCTCTGGACCAATCCCAGCAGCCAAGGGGATAGGCCATTAGGATTGGCTCTGTGTGGTCATGTGCCTGCCCTGACCACATGCTCACTCTGCTCCCAGACAGAAGTAGGAAAAAGAGGTACCGGGCAGGCAGTAAGTGGTAATAAATATGGTTGATCCTCATCATGTGTGGATTTTGTATTTGCAAATCCACTTACTAAAGTTTATTTGTAATCTCCCAATCAACACAGTGCTTCTGGGTTGTTTACAGACAGGTGGAGAGCAATGAGGAATGTGAGTCCCCAGTGGATGTGGTCCCAGCTGAGGACGAGCAAGGTGGCACTCTGCCTTCTTATTTCAGCCCTCCTACCGTTAACAGGCTTCCTTGTTTTAAAACCCCACCCGAGGATATGCTTTCATTGATTTTTTTTTTTTTTTGAGAGAGAGAGAGAGAGAGAGAGAGAGAGGAACATTGATGTGAGAGAGGAACATCAATCAGTTGCCTCCCATACCCGTGGTCAGCAAACTGCGGCTCGCAAGCCACATGCGGCTCTTTGGCCTCTTGAGTGTGGCTCTTCCACAAACTACCACGGCCTTGGCGAGTCTACTTTGAAGAAGTGGTGTTAGAAGAGGTTTAAGTTTTAAAAATTTGGCTCTCAAAAGAAATTTGTGCTGCTGATATTTGGCTCTGTTGACAAATGAGTTTGCCGACCACTGTCCCATACACACCCTGACTGGAGATCAAACCTGTAAGCTAGGCGACCCTGCTAGCGGTTCTCAACCTGTAGGTCGGGACCCACAGGTTGAGAATCGATGCTGTACAGCCTAAGACCATCGGAAAAACACAGATACTTACATTACGCTTCATAACAGTAGCAAAATTACAGTTATGAAGTAGCAATGAAAATAATGTTATGGTCGGGGTCACCACCACATGAGGGGCTGTATGAAAGGGTCGCGGCGTTAGGAATGTGGAGAACCCCTGTGACAGACTCTGAGCGAGACATCGCGAGGCCCAGCCCAGGGGTGGCCGCGGGGATGAATTTGAGAGTGGCGCTTACTGGGTAACATTGGCAAGAAGGAGAACTGACTGGTGACGGGGGCGGGGAAGGAGAACCCCAAACATCTCAGTCGCTTTAAAAAACGTTTACGTACACCTGATTTTTGTTAAAAATGAAAGGCACGTCTCGTTGGCCCGAGCCATGTGTTTCCTTCCATGCGAGGGGGTGGGGACCCTGAGCCTTCGGGGCGGGCGCCGAGCAGCTGTGAGGGCCGGTGCTGGGGGACAGGCGTGCGTCCCCCCGGCGCCCTCACCGTAGACGGCACGCCGGGCCAGCTGTGTTTGCTCTGCCTCCTTACATCATCACCAGCCATCCGGGCCCCCCGGGGGGCACTGAGCTGACGATCTGGGCTGTGATGTATGAGACAAAGGAGTCGGGGGGCCGGTTTCAGACTCAGATTCCTGCCGGCCGGGGGAGGAGGCCGGCTGGGCCTGGCATGCCTTGCCTTTGACGATCGTCTACGGGTGCTCTCCAGGTCAATAGTTTCCTGGCGTTAAGCAGCGCTGGCTGTTGAGTCCGACCCTGGCCCTTCTACTACAGCTGGTGCGCCCTGGCCAGGTGCCACAGCGGGGAGGAACGCCTCCCATCCCTCCCCACGCTGCTCCCGCCAGCTGCCCGGCCTCCGCCTCCCCGGGCCCAGACGGGCTGCTTTCTTGGCTTCGGGAGTCCCGCTCAGCGCCTCCCTGGCTTCCCCGCCTGCCCCCCTAGCCCTCGGGGTGACCCGCTGGGTGCCTCCCCCGAGGCACACTGGAGTCCTGTGTTTCCATAGGTCCCTAACGTATAAAGAGCTCTCTGATGAGGGAGAAAGGTCCCAGCCCGCTCCCCTGGCAGCGGGCGTCCATGCGGCCTGCTCTGCCAGCGGGCAGCCTCTTGTGCCTATTTTAGGGGGAAATGTGCATCGTCTGCAGGGGTGGGGACCTTTTTACCCTGCCAAGGGCCGTTTGGGTATTTATAACATCATTCGAGGGCCGTACACAATTATCCGCTTAAAATTAGCCTGCTGTATTTGGTCACACATTTCATGAACTCAGCCCGAACGCCCTGGCAGGGCCAGACCAAATGACTTTGTGGGCCTTACACGGCCCGCGGGCCAGACGTTCCCCACCCGTGATCGACCGAATTGGACCCTTCCAGGCTCTTGTTTATTTATTTATTTATTTTTAAAATATATTTTATTGATTTTGTACAGAGAGGAAGGGAGAGAGATAGAGAGTTAGAAATATCAATGAGAGAGAGTCATCGATCAGCTGCCTCCTGCACACCCCCCACTGGGGATATGCCCCCAACCAAGGTACATGCCCTTGACCGGAATCGAACCTGGGACCCTTCAGTCCCCAAGCCGACGCTCTATCCATTGAGCCAAAACGGTCTCAGCCAGACCCTTGTTTAGAAGGTGTAAGTGTAAAAGGAGAACCTTTACTGTGTGCACCATATTAATAACAACTCACATTTTAGAGAGTTCCCCACGGGCCAGGCCCTGTGCTAAGTGCTTTTTACCTGATTCCCCTACTCTAATTCCCACGGCCACCTTATTAGGTAGCTCCCATTCCACCCATTTCAAAGCTGAGCAAACGAGGCACCGAGAGGTCAAGGTGATGTCCTGAGTCCAGCTGCTTGTGGGATGTCCATCCAGGCTGGTTGGTCCGAGAACTTTTATCCGCTGGGCCTGAGAGCCACGGACAGTGTCACTGACAACAGCTGCTGGGACCTGAGTGGACAGCGCACACCGCTGGCTGGCCTTTGGCCCAATCAGGGCGAGAGAACATCCAGGGACTCAGAGCCCAGCAAGTCCCAGGGCCAGGCCCACCCCACAGTTGCAGGCGTGGGTTCTTCAGCTTGCAGGATTTAGGAACGCGCCTGGTACTGAGACACCGTCCCGTCACACACACACATACACACACACCACACACACACACACACACACACACACACGTTCTGGTTTATGTTACTACTAGAGGCCCAGTGCATGAAATTCGTGCACAGGGGAGGGGGTCCCCTCAGCCTAGCCTGCACCCTCTCCAATCTGGGACTCCTTGGGGGATGTCTGATTGCCAGTTTCGGCCCAAACTGGCAATTGGACATCCCTCTCACAATCTGGAACCGCTGGCTCCTAACTGCTCACCTGCCTGCCTGTCTGCCTGATTGCCCCTAACTGCATCCTCCTGCCAGCCTGATCATCCCTAACCGCCTCCACCTGCCAGCCTGATCTTATCTAACGGCCCCCCTGCCAGCCTGGTCACCCCCAACTTCCCACCCCTCTGCCGGCCTGGTCACCCCCAATTGCCCCTCTGCCAGTCTGGTTGCCCCTCACTGCCCCCCCTCCAACCCCCCCTGCTGACCTGGTTGGCCCACACAGCCTGCTGTTTGGTTGTTGCTGTGAGGGTGTTGTGACCGATTTGCATATTACCCTTTTATTAGTATAGATGGGCATCACTTGTTACACAGGTGACAAACGCCTCCATTCTCATCGCACACATTTCCCGCATATTCTGGAGAGGACAAGGAAGGCCTCCGCAGAGATCCGGCCCCATTCCCTCCCCGGGGCGGTCACTGTTGGTGGTTTCCTAGTCCTTCTCCTGACCCGCTTTCTGCGCACCGTCTTGCACAGGTCTGTGCACGCACATGCACCTTTGCTCCCTCCACCCCTTCTAACACGTGAGGTCTTACCTGTATGTTCTGCAGCTTGGTCCTCCCTCTCCCACTTGCTACATGTTAGAGGCCTTCCCAAGAGTCCCTGCCGTGCTCCCTGACTTATTTGCGTGCTCATTGCATTGCATTCCCTTTACAGTTTAATGCTCTCATTTATTTAAGCCGCGGTCCTGGGCACCACGCTCTAGCTACGGCAGATCGTTTAGGAAAGTAAATTATCCGCAATTACTGAGTGGTAACAAAATAAATACGAAAGCGGGAGGAGGTTGTCAAGGTGAAAAGTTAATTAGGCTACAGAAGAAGGGGGGGCGTACCCGTCCTCCCTCCCCCCCCCCCCCGCCTTTTCCCCACTTTGATCCAGAGCTTCACCTGCCCAGGTGCACCTGCTCCCTGCCTGGCTACGGGCTCTGCTCTCTTCCCTTGAAAACACACTCCAGCCCTCCCGGACCGGTACCCCAGCCTGCCTCCCCACTGTCCCCCAAACAGGGTTCGGCCACAGGTGCCCGGGTTCCAGGGCCATCCTGGCGCCATCGAGCGCTGCAGGGGCAGGACGTGGTGACAGCGTGGCTGAGAGGTGCCAGCGCGTCCGTCTGCAGCAACTCGGGCTCCGCCGCACGGGCACCTCACCCAGTCTGACTCGGTCCGACCCAAACCCCCGGTTTTTTTGTTGTTGTTGAGACTTTGACAGGCCCTCGCCACCGCCGAGGGGAGGGCCCAGCTGGCCCCGGCACACACACACACACACACACACACACACACACACACGTCTGAAGTGTGTCAGGCAGGTGTTTCCAAAGGCCGCTGCTGCGGGAAAACCTATCCTGATGTAATCTGACTAATTCGGCGCTGGCCGTGCCTGGGGAGGACGGGCTGCGGGTAATGGAAACAGCGCGGGGGCCACTTCAGACGGCGCTTTGTAATGTGAGCCGCCCGGGCCCTGCTTTCATTTTACATCTCCAGTTTGTTTACTTTAATGCGTTTCTCCGGGAGGGGGGGGGGGCGGGACATGGCCCGGGAGGGGCTGAACAAGTCATTTTTCATCTCAGAAATAGAAGTGGGTTTCCTTCAGGAAAACGAGAGGTCCAGGGGGCCGGGGTCCTGAGGGGGCGGCAGGAAGGGCCGGGGCCCGGGAGGATGTGTTTCCCCGGGGCCAGTTCCCCGGAGACGCCCGTTGGGAGCCCACGAACCCGGGCCCTTGGCAGAGGCATCAATCAGAGAGTGGGAAGCCGTGTTTTCCTTGCTAATTCCTGGCTACCGGATGGGGGTTACTGAGCGCTCCCTTTCCCCCCCCGGAGCCGGGCACTTTTGAAAAATGGTGAAATTATGAATTCGGCCTTGTTTTCAGCAGAGGGAAGGGGAGGCGGTTCCAGGGCGCGAAGCCTAGGCGATGGGTGAACTGGACCATGTTTTTAAAGCACCACGGCCAGCCATCGGCACTCGCCACGCCCCGGTGAGGGTGCCCTCGGGCAAGAGGTCAGTGGGGGCAGGGGTTCCAGCTGGAAAGGAGGGGAGGGATGTAAGGAGAGCCCTGGGCGTCCGCTTTCAGGTTATTTCATGCAGGTGGAGGGCGGTCACCTGTTTGTCCCCTAGGGCTCCTGGGCCCTGGAGATTGGGCTCCATGAAACTCAAGCCCCAGCTCCCTGCCCTTGCTAAGAAAGCGGAGTGCTGCCCAGCTGGTGTGGCTCAGTGGTTGAGCGTCAAACTATGAACCTGGAGGTCATGGTTCAATTCCTGGTCAGGGCACAGGCCCAGGTTGTGGGCACAACCCCACTGGAGGGTGTGCAGGAGGTAGCTGGTCAATGATTCTCTGTTCTCTCATCGTGGATATTTCTCTCTCTCTTCCTTCCTCTCTGAAATCGATAAAAATAGATTTAAAAAAATAAAGAAAGAAAGAAAGGAAGCTGAGTGCTTGTGCCACTGCGTGCCAGTCGCTGTGGATGCTTCCGCTCGCTGCCGGCCCAGGGTTGCATGAGCCGCCTGAGAACTGGCCCAGGCTGTCTGTGCAGGGAGCTTGGTCCCTTCATCTGTTTTCACAAGGAAGTCGGCCCCGGCCTGTCATGTACTTAGTGATGTTGCTGATGGCGCTTTAGAGCAGAGGTTCTCAACCTTCCTAACTCCGTGACCCTTTAATACAGCTCCTCGTGTGGTGGTGACCCCAAACCATAAACTTATTTTCGTTTCTACTCCATAGCCGTAATTTTGCTACTGTTATGAATCCTAATGTAAATATCTGTGTTTTCCGATGGTCTTAGGTGACCCTGCTAGCGGTTCTCAACCTGGTCCCGGCCCACAGGGTGAGAACCGCTGCTGCAGAGCCTGAGACCATCGGAAAACACAGATATTTACTTTACGACTCATTAACAGCAGCACAATTACAGCTATGAAGTAGCAATGAAAGTAAGTTTATGGTTTGGGGTCACCACCACACGAGGAGCTGCCCTGGAGGCTATCTGGGCTGCTCTGTCCTCGCTCTTCCTCTTGCCTCTCAGGAGGAGGGAGCAGTTATCTCCTTCCTTCCTCCAGGGCGCCCATTCCTCACGCACTCAGGTGCCCATTGGGGCTCACATCCCTGACCAAATACACGTCCCTCCCTAAGGAGCATTCTGGCCAATGAAATGTCCCACTCAAGCACATGTACCCAGATGTACCTCCCAGAGCATTTAACACTGTTACATAGAGACCCACAGGACCACGTGTGAGCGTAACCCATTCCAAAAAGGCCTTGGAGACCCACAATCTAACCCTCCACTTCATAGATAGGAAGTAGAGACCCAGAGAGGAAGGCACTTGCCCAGGTCACCATGAGGCAGTGGTCGAGCTGCGTAAGAAGTAAGGCCCCTTGACGCCTGCCCAGGACTCTCTTCTCCAGGCTGCCCCCTCCCCAGCCCCCTCGGCCGCTCCTCCAAAGGCTGCCCTCAGGAAGGGATCTGAGTGCCACGCAGGCCCACTCCGCAATCAGTCCTCTGGGGCCCCTGCTACGTCTCCCACGTTCAGCCCTTCCTCTCCCTTCCCACTGCCTTGGCGGGGGCTTGCGGGGAGGGGAGAGGAGTGGAGAGAGAGTTTGATCTGGATTCATTGTAGCTTGAGATGCGATCACTGTTTGCTGGCTGTTGGATAAAATCAAGTTAAGATGAAGCTAAAGAATGCCTTTGAAGGTGATAATGCTCCGCACTCGGAGGGGAGGATTGGTTGGAATGCTGGCGGAAATTGGCACAATGTTACCTGAGAGTCAAATGATAGGGCGAGATGTTTCGTGAACTTTAATGACTTTCATATGCTCTCTTTTTGCTCAGCGTTGAAGGTGAAGAATAATGATATAGTTTCATGCACGAACATTAGGAAAGAGCTTGATGAATTTTTACAAAGTGAATGCAAGTAGGTAACCTCCATCCAGTTCAGGATATAGCATATCACCAGCATCCCAGAGTGTCTTTTGTACTCTCACGTTTAAAAAAAATAATAATAATTTTTAATGATTTTTAGAGAGAGAGAAAAGGAGAGGAATAGAGAGATAGAAACGTTGATGAGAGAGGAAGTCATCGATTGGCTGCCTCCTGTAGGACCCCACTGGGGACTGAGCCCGCAACCTGGGCATGTGCCCTGCCTGGGAATTGGACCAGAACCTCTTGGTTCCTGGGTTGATGCTCAACTGCTGAGCCACACCAGCCCAGCTGTACTCTCTTCTGATTATTGCCTCCAAGAGTAGCCAATATCCTCCTGACGTGTATCGCTATCGATTAGTTTTACCTGATTCTGAATTGCACGTGAATGGGGTCATGGAGAATTGTACCCTTCCCGTCACAGTGTTTCTGGGAGACTTACCCATGGTTTGGCATGTCCTGCTTTTCATTGCTGGATGGCGCTCCATTCACGGACAGAATACTATCTGCTTATTCATTCTGCTGTCGATGACCTTGTGACTGGCTTCTCCTTCTCCAGGGCTGAGAACCACGCTGCTGTGATATTTTTGGGGTTGGCTCTCTAGGTGTGCGTTTGTCTGTGCAGCAGGTGCCTCTCTGAGAGCACACATTTGAGTGGAACGTTTTCTTGGATCACCAGACACGTGTGTGTTCAGCGTTAGTTGGTACTGCCCAGCGTGTCCCAGAGCGCCGGTACCCGTTCACACTGCATGGAAGTACAGGCGAGTGCCCGTCACCCCGCATCCTTCGTGTCCATTTTTATTTTTATTTATTTTATTTTATTTTATTTTATTTTATTTTATTTTTTAAAAAAATATATATATATTTTATTGATTTTTTACAGAGAGGAAGAGAGAGAGATAGAGAGTTAGAAACATCGATGAGAGAGAATCATCGATTGGCTGCCTCTTGCACACCCCCTACTGGGGATGTGCCGGCAACCAAGGTACTTGCCCTTGACTGGAATCGAACCCGGGACCCTTCAGTCCACAGACCAATGCTCTATCCACTGAGCCAAACCGGTTTCGGCTTGTGTCCGTTTTTAAAAACGTAGACGTTCTGACCTCCCCGGGGGGCAGGGGTGCCTCGTTGTGGTTCTGGGCAGGTAGTTGTCCATCGGCCTATGCCCTTTTGCGAGGAGCCTGTTCAGGATTTTGCCCATTTTTTCCTTATTGATTTGTAGGAGCTCTCTTTATACTCAGTATAAAGTTCTCTTTATTTATTGAAAATGTCTTTCCCCATTCCATTTATCTTTTTACTCTCCTAAAGTCGGTGTCTTTTGATAAAGCAATTCTTGATTTTAAAATAATCTAATATGCTGATCTTTTCTTTATGTTTAATGTTCTTTGTGTTTTGTTTAAAAAGTCTTTGCCTACCTGTGGCCATAAATGTATACTTCTGTGTTTTATTCTAGAAGCTTTATTGTTGTATTCTCCACAGTTAAGCTGTGATTCCCCTGAAATAGAATTTTGAGTACAGTATTCGAGGTAAGAGTCAGTGTCCATATTTTCCATAAGGTTGGGAAATTGATTTTGCACCATTTATGGACACGACAGTTCTTTCCTCATCACACTGTTATGTTTGCCATAAATCTATATGCGTCTGGGTGGGTGGTGTGATCAAATTTGTTATTCATGTCATTTATTTTTTTATTTAAGAAATATATTTTATTTTTGCAGAAAGGGAGAGGGATAGAGAGTTAGAAACATCGACCAGCTGCCTCCTGCATACTCCCTACTAGGGATGTGCCTGCAACCAAGGTACATGCCCTTGACCGGAATCAAACCTGGGATGCTCCAGTCTACAGGCCGATGCTCTATCTATCCACTGAGCCAAACTAATTAGGTATACTCGTGTCATTTAAGTCTTTGTATTTACTTACTAATTTTTGTATCTGTTGGTATTGTCGGTTAGAGACATTCCATGATGATTATGGTATTATTTATTTCTTTTTTTCAGTTCTTACAGTGTTCAAAATGTTCCATTAAGCTCATTTGAATTTAGGGTTGTTATATATTCCTGTAGAATTAACCTCTCTATAATTATGAAATGTTATTCTCTATGTTCAATCTGCTGGTCTTACTGTCTGTTTGATCTGTGTTAGCAGGAGGCTATACCTGCTTTTAAAGAGAATCTGTTTCTTTTTTTAGTGTTTTTATGGCTATTGGTTTCCTATCTCTTTTCTTTTAACCTTTCTAGGTTCTTTTATTTATGTTTCTTATAAGCAACATGCATTTTTAAAAATCCAGATTAATCATCTGTTTTAATTGGAATATTTAGTCTGCGTCCAGTTTAGGGCTGTTGCAATGAATATTTGTATATAAGACATTTTATGGGCATATGCTTTTGTCTTAAGTAAACAGCTAGGAGTGAAATTGCTGGGCCATACAGCTGGTGTGTAATTTTGTTGTTTTTAGTTAATGTTATTGAAGTATAACATACACGCAATCAAAATAGGTTGAAAGTGTACAGTTTGGTGAATTTCAACAAATGTGAGTGAGGCAGTAGAATCCCTTTTGTCACAAGAGTCAGGCTCCAGCCCCCACCGGCCGGGCCCCCCCTGCCTGAGGCCTCTCCCACGTCCCTCATGGCACCTGGCGGCCGGTTCTCATCTCACGCCGACTTCCCTGCTGTAAGTCACCTGCGTGAGACTCCTCCCAGCGCCCCGTTTCTCTGGCTCCCCGCCCCCCATGTGGGCAGTGACCATGTTGGCTCCGATCTCCAAAATATTTCCACCGTCCAGCATGGCCGCAGCTCACTGCGCAGTCAGGGGGCTGTGGATGAATGAACGCACGTTGGGGAGACAGACACTCTGCTGGGACTCGATCAGTTGGGTGTCCAGGTCTGGCCTTGAGTCAGAGGCAGGCTAGGGTGCAGCCCAGGGCCCGAGCCAGCTGTGAGGAAGCTCCCTGAGTGTTAGATGCACAGGGTCGCTGTGGCTTCCATGGCTGAGGGGGTGGGGGTAGAGTGGGAGGAGAGAAATAACAGCGGTGACATTTATACAACTTGGGGCAGTGCACACAGCTCTCGCGTGGGCATTGCCTCACTTGACCTGGAAAGAGCCCAGGATGGAGTTTCAGCACGTGGCCCCCACGTCTGCTGGCCTGAGTGTGTCCCGGCCCCACCACCTCGCCCTGTGACCTGGAATATTCTAGCCCCCGTGTCCCAGCTTCCTGCGTGTGCAGCGGAGACCCTGGCAGTGCCGGCGCAGAGGGCTGTGTGACGGCTCAGGAAAGGAGGCGATGCCCGTAAAACACTTAGAATCGCGCCTGGAGCATAGTAAACACTAAATAAAAGTTGGTTGTTATTCCTTAATCCTCTCACGAGGCCCTGGAGACGTGTAGACGTACCCCATTTTACGAGCTGCAGACGGGGGTTCAGGAGCACGGAGGGACCTGTCTGAGGTCACAGTGGAGACGTGGGGGCGGGGAGGCAGGGCGGGACTAGGCCCCTCCTTGTAGTTCCCCTTCACGCCACATCCACGGACGTGCACTCTGGCTGGACTCACGGCGGGGGAAGTGAATTCTGCTGTAGCTGGCCACCACCAGGGTGTTCGGAAAGATCGCTTCTCGTCCCTGGATGAGCTAAGAGCCAAATGAGATGGGATGGCTTTGTGCCCGCTGGCGTAGGAGGGCATTTGGAGGATTGCTATTATTATTATTAGAGGCCCCGTGCACAGATTCGTGCTCATGCGCTGGCGGGGGTCCTCAGCCTGGCCTATGCTCTCTCGCAGTCTGAGACCCCTCGGGGGATGTTGGACTGCCGGTTTCAGCCCGATCCCCACAGGCCAGGCAGGGATCTGGCCGAAATCGGCAGTCTGACATCCCCCCAGGGATGCAGTAGTGAGTGAAGCGGCAGACAGCCGGGGAGGAGCCCAAGCCAGGGCTGGGTGCCGGGCCGCTCCCAGTCGGTAGTGCTGCAGCGGAGGCGGGAGAGGCTTATGCCACTGCAGCTGCACTTGCCAGCCGTGACCCTGGGCTCTGTTACCCATCGGTCAGCTGAACAGCACTCCTGCTGTGGGAGCACACTGACTACCAGGGGGCAGCTCCTGCATTGAGCGTCTGCCCCTGGTGGTCAGTGTGTGTCGTAGCGACCGGTCAACTGGTTTTTGGTCGTTCTGTCAATTAGGCTTTTATATATAGAGATTATTACTTTATGTTACTGTTAACAGAATGACAAATGTCATGTCTCCTACTTCCTCCCTTTTTGCCCCTCTTCCACCCAACCCCTGCCCCACCCCAGGCCTCCCCCAGGCTACTGTCGGTGTCCATGAGTTTTGCATATATGTTCTTTGGTTAATTTCTTCCCATCCCATTCCCTTCTCTCCCCTGTGAGATCTGTCAGTCTGTTCCAGGCCTTCACACCTCTGGACCTATTTTGTTCTTTAGATTCCACATGTGAGTGAGATCCTATGGTATTTGTCTTTCTCCCACTGGCTTATTTCGCTTAGCATAATAGTCTTCAGGTCCCTCCATACTGTCTCAGAGGGTAAGAGATCCCCCCCCTTTTTTACAGCTGCATAGTATTCCCTGGTTTAAATGTACCACAGCTTTTTTATTCACTCATCCACTGAAGGCACCTGGCTGTGTCCAGATCCTAGCTATTGTAAATTGTGCTGCTATGAACATAGGGGTGCACACTTCACACTTTCTTTCTAAGAAAATATATTTTATTGATTTTTTACAGAGAGGAAGGGAGAGGGACAGAGAGCTAGAAACATCGATGAGAGAGAAGCATTGATCAGCTGCCTCCTGCACACCTCCTACTGGGGATGTGCCCACAACCAAGGTACATGTCCTTGACCGGAATGGAACCTGGGACCTTTCAGACCGATGCTCTATCTGCTGAGCCAAACTGGTTTCGGCACACACATTCTTTCTGATCGGTGTTTTGGGTCTCTGAGGATATATGCTCAGAGGTGGGACCGCTGGGTGAAACCGCGGTTCCATTTTTAATCTGTGGGTTGTTACTATTGATACTTTAGCAAAGTACATGTGTTTCTAGCCCCTGTTTCCCCTGTTCTGGAAACAGCACCCCAACTTCCCTGGGAACCACCACTCCCTCCTCAGTTCGTGCTTGGGGTTCTCCCTGGCTAGAGAGTTGGGGTGTGAACATCCCCCTCGAGCCGTGTCCCCTCAGCTGTGAGGACGAGCTCAGAAGTGGACAATCTGAGAGCCGCCAGGCTCCACGGCCGGACTGGGGGCGGGGAGGACCCAGGGCTCTTGCTCTGGGCACTGAGAGGAGATGTCCGGAACTCCCGGCCGCCAGGTCCCCTCCGTGGGGATAGCCCGCCTGAGAAGGGTCCCCCGCGGCGGCAGAGCCGAGAGAGGGAGAGCGTGAGCCCAGCCCGACGCCCCTGGGTGTCCCTGGGCCTGCGTGGGCCTGTGTCTGCCTGGACTTTTCTCTTTTCTCCCTTTTGTGGGCGTCTCAGCACCGTGCTCACTGTCAGTGCTCCCCCTCCTATGTCCCAGCCGCTGCTCACAGCAGGGTGCAGCCCCTACAATAGGGGAAACCAAGGCTCTGGGGAAAACCCAGGCTCTAGGGAGGATGTGATTTGGCCAAAGCACGCAGGTGACCCCGGTCCTTCCTGCCGAGGGCCCGGCCACTCCGCCGAGGGCCGTGGGGTGTTTGCCTGAAGCTCCGGCCTCCTGGCGCCTGCCCTCAGACCGGACGCACTCATCGCCGCCCGGGAATGGCGCCTGGAAGGGGGTGGCTCCGGGGTGGCAGCTCCTGGGCTCCGGCCCTCACTCACCCGCCTCGACCCTCCTTCTGACAGCCAGTCTGAAGCAAGTTGGATGTGGGGCATTTCATAATTTTTTGTTGAACAAATTTGTGGATTAAGGGAACAAATTAAATCCATGTTTTTATTTGACATCATCAAAAAATATGGCACACAGACTGGCAGCGGGCCTCTCTTCCTGGTCTTGGAATCATTTCACTGGAGCCCGCGCCTCTGCTTCTCCAGGGGATTTTAAAAATATGTTTTTATTGATTTCAGAGGCAGGGAGAGGGGGTGAGAGACAGAGACATCAATGATGAGAGAGAATCATTGATCGACTGCCTCCTGCACGCCCCCCCCCTCCCCCCTCTGGGGATGGAGCCCGCCACTGGGGCATGTGGCCTTGAATGGAATCAGGCTGATGCTCTATTCACTGAGCCAAACCGGCGAGGTCTCAAGGGTATTTTCAAAAATCGGGTTCACGCAAAGGCCTTTGGGAAGCCTGCTTCCTCTTACCGAGGACCTGGGTGTAGGCTGGGCCGCAGCACCCATGACTGAGATGCGATTCGAGGGGAAAGGCCCCTCTCTGCACCCACCACCCACCCACCATTCATCCCTCTTCCGTTCCCCCCCTCCCCCGCCCCGGTTCCCCCTGGCCATGGCTTCGGGTCAGTGCCGGCCTTTTCCTATAACTGCACGAACGGCTCTCCCTGTTAGTGCCAACTCCAAGCACCCTATCCCTTCTCTGAACTCCTAGGCCGGCCAGTAAAGCTGTAGCTCTCACTTGGCAATTAGTCAGGTGCCGCTGGCACTGGGCCCGGCGGCTCCTAGAACCATGCAGACATTTCACTTCCCCGTCCTGGTTCCCGGGCGCCCCGGCGGGAGACAAGCTGTGTGCGGACGGGGAGCTCCCGCTGCCTCTCCAGAGCTGCCGGACGCGCAGCGGCTCGCAGTGGACGTTTACAGGCTCACAAAGCTCAGCGGAATGTGATTGTTTCACGGCGCGGCGAGGGCTCCTTACGGAGGGGAGAGGGTGCCTTGGCCGGGCTCCGTGGAGGCGGGGCTGTGAAGGCCGCTGGGCCTGCACCCTGGCTCTCCCCACGGAGCGTAGGAGCTTAAGCCCGAGGCCAAGCCCTCCAAGCCTCAGTGTCCCCCTCCGTAAACCGGAAACGACAATAGCACGTGACCAAGCCCTGGGAAACTGGAACACAGGGCGCGTTCTCGAAATGTCGAAGCTGTGCCTGTGGCCACACGTGGATGAGTTCTTCCCAATAACCCTTGTATTCTGAAGAAGTGCGTCCGGCTGATACACAGGCGGGATTCGCCGAATCCTGTTTTTGTCTAGATCCGTGGTCGGCAAACTCATGAGTCCACAGAGCCAAAATACCAACAGGACGACGATTGACGTTTCTTTGGAGAGCCACATTTTTTAAATGAAACTTCTTCTGACGCCACTTCTTCCAAATAGACTCGCCCAGGCTGTGGTATTTTGTGGAAGAGCCACACTCAAGGGGCCAAAGAGCTGCATGCGGCTCGAGGGCCGCAGTTTGCCCACCATAGGTCTAGATGATCACATTCTCGTCTTCAGCACAAGTGTCATCTGAACAACTGTGCTCTCCCCCCCACACCCCAGCACTCTCCTCCTCCCCACCCTCCCCTCCCCCCCGCATTCTGTAAGTGGAAGGAACAGAAAGGAAGAGGACCCTAAGCAACACAACAAAACAAAACAGATCGCAGAGGGCATCAGTGTTTGCGAGAGAGCCCGCCGGAGCCTTCGGAAGGCTGCCAAACGGATCTACTAATTAAAAGGGAGAGCGGGGAGAACACCGTCAATTAAAGTTAATTAGAAGTTATTGTTTGCGATGCTGACCTCATGCTCCAGGTGCCTGAAACACTAGCTGATGAGAAGGCGGGACATTTCTCCAGCTGGCCCCTCGCCCCTCGCCAAGACCGGGCCTGTCTCCTGCCTCGGCCCTCCGGGGTTCCGTGGGGCAGGATCTGCATTGTGGCTCAGTTCCTCTCCTCTCAAAGGAGGGGAAGTCCTGAGGCTCGGGAGCAGCTCTGGGGACCCCTCTCTCAGCCCCGCCCATCAGCACCCCCTCCTGGCGCTGTCACCGGCCGCCCCGATGCTCCCACTCTGCCCTGCGTGGCCTCCCCGGCCCCGAAGGCAGCAGCGGCTGGGCAGTGGTCGCCTAGGGTCTCTCTTACACGTCTCCTTCTCCGAAACGGCCTTGTCTTGACTTCTCCACTTGTTTTTTGTTTCCCCAATCGGCCTGCAAACCTCTTGTTCACCAGTGGCTGCACGTGCGTGGTCCCATCAGTATCTCTCTTTTTTACTTTAAAATTTTAAATCTTTATTGTTGGAAGTATTACATATGTCCCCCTTCTTTCCCCATTCACCCCTTCTAGCCCACCCCCGCCCCCTGCCCCAGGCCTTCACCATCCGTCTGTCTGTCGTGGGCGGTGCATATAAGCATACGAGTTTTTTTGGTTGATCACTTCCCACCCATCCACCCTCCCCTGCCTTCCCTTTGAGGTTCTGCAGTCTGTTCTATGCAACGGTCTTTCTGGATCTGTTTTGTTCGTTAGATTCCACATGTGAGTGAGATCATGTGGTGCTTGTCTTTCTCTGTCGGGCTTATTTCACTTAGCACAATGCTCCGCCGGGTCCCTCCTCTGTGCCGCACCCGCTCTCTCTATACCTGTTTGGTCCCCACTGTTACCCTGTGAGGCGGCCTGTTTCCCCGATTCTCGCCAACGAGGCCATTTGTCCTGAGGTGATAAGGAATTTGGCACAAGGTCTCAGGTGAGGGGGAGAGAAGGCTCCTGGCCCGGGGCTGGCACTGAAGCCCGCGTGGGCCCCACGGGGCCAGAGTCCTGTCCCCAGAGTCCCGTCCGAGGGAGGACGGCTCCTCAGAGCCCCGGGTCCTCCCGGTGGGGTTCGCAGTCAGGAAGCAGCAGCACCAACAGCATTCTTAGAGTCCCAACTATTCTATTTCTTTTTCTTTTTTTTTGCCTGCCTTGAACGAAGCTGACCCTGCTTCGGGGAGCCCCTGGCAAGTCCCTCCCCTGTCTCCGTGGCCTCCCGCCCGGGTCCCAGCCCGGGCGCCTCACGCCCGGCTCCTGACGGAGGAGCAGGACTCCTCGGAGCGCCCCTCGCCCAGGAGGACGTCGAGCCACTCCTCCAGGTCCCGCACCAGCTGCTCCAGCTCCCGCACCTCCTCCTCCAGCTTTTCTAAGAACACCTGCAGGTTCTCCTTCAGCCACGTCCTGACGACCTTCAGCAGCTCCTTCGAGGGCTCCTTGGTCTGGAATTCAAGTCCCTGAAAGGCAGGCAGACACCAAAGTTACATCCGGGGCTTTATCACGTAGACGCCTTTGCCACTGGTTCCAGAAAAAGTCCTCAGAGCCTTGGCAGGCGCTACTCCTCCTGCTTGGAAGACGCTTCCCCATTGTCTCCAGCTCCTACTTAGCCTTGGAGACCCAGCTCGCTAACGCCACCTCCAGGAAGCCTTCCCGGATTTCCCCAGCCAAGCCCGCCCTCCCTTCGGGGACTTCCTGAACATGGTACCTGGGAAACCACGGGACTCTGGTAGTTGCATTCTCTGATCCTTTCCGACATCTCCCAACTTCTTCCTGAAAGGGGCACAGACACACCTCGTCACAAGGGCGAACGAGTGGCCGCTGGCATCAGGGGGGCTGGTCACCGCAGTGGGATGAAGGGCGGTGGGAGAAGGCAAGCGCCGAGACCACCGTGGCACGCAACCGTCTCAAGAGCACCCCTCTCTGCTCTGTGTGGCCTCGGCTTCTCCTTCTCAGATCCCCAAAGCTCACCTGATATCCCCGTGCTCACGTACAGCACCAAGACCAGCAGCGCCAGCAGCGTCTGCGGGCAAGAGGGGCGGGGGCACGTGAATTGCTGGGGGCAGATGGGCGCCTGCTTCTCTCGGGGATCGGGGCATGGGGCAGCGGTAAGATCGTCTTTTTAAAAATATATATTTTATTGATTTTTTTTTAACAGGAAGAGAGAGGGATAGAGAGTTAGAAACATCAATGAGAGAGTCATCGATCAGCTGCCTCCTGCACACCCCCACTGGGGATGTGCCCGCAACCAAGGTATATGCCCTTGACCAGAATCGAACCCAGGACTGTTCAGTCCGCAGGCTGACACTCTATCCACTGAGCCAAATCGGTTTTGGAAAGATCATCTTTTTAAAAAATAAATATATTTAATTGATTTTTTTTTACAGAGAAGAAGAGAGAGGGATAGAGAGTTAGAAACACTGATGATGAGAGAAGCATTGATGGGCTGCCTTTTTCACGCCCCACATGGGATTGAGCCCGCAGCCTGGGCATACGCCCTGGACCAGAAATTGAACCGTGACCTCCCATTCATGAGCTGATGTCCAACCACTGAGCCACACTGGCTGGGCTAAAATGCACACCTTTTATTATTTTTTTTTAATTTTATTTAAAATATTTTTATTGACTTTAGAGAGGAAATGATAGGGAGAGTGAGAGAGATAGAAACATCAGTGATGAGAGAATATTGACGGGCTGCCTCCTGCACGCCCTCCACTGGGGATCGAGCCCACAACCCAGACGTCTGCCCTTGATTGGAATTGAACCCAGGACTCTTCAGTCCGCAGGCCAACGCTCTATTCACTGGGCCAAACCAGCTAGGGAGGCACACCTTTGAAATGTACAGTTTCATGAGTTTTGACAAATGCCTATACCTATGGACTCCCACCCCAGTCGAGATGAGGAGCATTTCCATTGTTCCAGAACGTTCCTTTATGCCTTTGTGCAGCCAGCCCCCTCCTTTCCCCTGGCACGGGGGGTTCAGACACACCTGCCTTCGCCGTCAGTGAGACCGTGACGGTGTCAGGGCAAGCAGACATGGACGGGGATGGAGGCGGGCAGTGTGGACTGACATCGAATCTTCCTCACACTCACCAGATGCGGACGGAGCCAGATTGGATCTGACTTGAATGAAACCCTATATTTCTTACGTAGTCGAGTTCATGAGGCAAGGCCTGGCCCCGCTACCACAACAAAGAAGACTAACGGCCGAAGCTGCCTCCCCCCCAGCGGGTTTCCCTTGTATAGACCAGCAGCGATAATCTCGTTATTAACTTCAAAACGAAAAGCGAATGACAGCGGGCTGAGCCTCCCAGGCCCGCTGCTGAGTGACAGGAGCCAGACCCAAAGGTGCGCGCTGACGTCATCCCCGGGAGATCCTCGCTCGGCGGCGACGAGAGAAGTCAGATCCTGGCTGCGGGGGGGGGTGGGGGGGGTGGGCAGGGGGCCATCAGATACCAGGATGTTCTGTAGCTCCATCTGGGTGGTGGCTGCCCGCTTGGGTACCCCACTGTGAGAGCCACGGCTCTGTGTACAGAAGGCGGGGTGCCTTTTCCCTCCTCCACTGTGTCCCCTGGGAATCTCTGAGCGGGAAACACGCAGAACGGACCGCCCCCTTCTTCCAACCGCCCGCTGAGCGGTCTGAATGCGCTTCCATGTCCTCACCCTCTGAGCTCGCAGGCCGACTGTCTCCCGTCCGCAGGCTGGCCGCCCGGTGTCTGTCTGACGTCCCGTGGAAGCCCAGGGCGGGAGGTGAGGAGGGCTGGGACCTACCTATATAGTTTACGTTTTAAAAATGTGGCTGGGACGGGGAGTACCTTTTCGTCTTTCTCTTTGCGACGTCCTGGGCCTGAGCCAACTCCTTTCTCCTCTCCGAGCCTCAGTGTCTTTACCTGCAGAATGGGTTTGCAATGTTCCTCGTTCAAAAAGGAGGGGTGGGACTCTGACTGGGGAAATGCCGTGGTCCGCAGAAGGGCGTCGCCTTGCTGCGGGGCCTCTCAAAGTCCGAACGAGCAGTGTGAACCCCAAACCGCGGGGCCCTTCTCAGGGTTCTCCCGCACGGAGCAGTCCCGGGCTTCTGTGCCCGTGGGAGAGCCGCAGTGTGAGGGGCCCCTCCAATCCCGTCGTGCCGACAGGCCCAGCACCCGGGGGTCACGGGCGCGCGTGTTAAGTGTGTCTTGCAGACATGCATAGGCCGGTCATCCATCGCCTTGTTTAGAACCTCTCGGTGATTTCTTACTGATCCCAGAATACAATCCCGTGCCTCCTGTGGTGAGGGAGGCCCGGCTGCCCGCCCCGGCCTCCGTCCCAGCCCTCCTCACCCCTCCACCCGGGAGGCGGTGGAGTGCAGGGTGACCCTTGCCAAGGGCTCTGGAGTCACGTAGACTTGGCTTCACACCCCGGCGTTTCCTGGCTGCATGGCCTTTTGCCTTTCTGAGCCTCAGTTTACCCATCTGTGAGTGAGAGCCACAGCAGCTACCTCTCAGGACTGTTGTAAAACGTCACGAAAGAGAGAGAGAGGAGATGGAAGCACCAGGCTGTGGACAGTGAGGGTCTCCTATTGACAGAAACCACAGGTGAGGTTTGCATTTCAGTCCTAAGAACTAATGCGCTGAGAACGCTCCAGTTTGGGTGTATTATCCCAGTGGTTGGCAAACTCATTAGTCAACAGAGCCAAATACCAACAGGACGGCGCCTGAAATTTCTTTGGAGAGCCACATTTTTAAAACGTAAACTATATAGGTAGGTACATTGTTATGAACTTAGTTAGGGTATTCCTAAGCTGAAAACCCAAGGGGCCAAAGAGCCGCATGTGGCTCGAGAGCCACAGTTTGCCAACCACTGTATTATCCTATTTATTTCAGTTCGTTCATTCATTCATTCATCACCAAACACCATTCTAGGCACCAGGGATATAGCAGGACACTAAACAAAACCCCTTGCCCTGCACAGTTTGGCTCAGTGGATAGTGTCGGCCCATGGACCGAAGGGTCTCGGGTTCAATTCTGGTCAAGGGCACGTACCTTAGTTGGAGGCAGCCAGTCCATGTGTCTCTCTCACATCGATGTTTCTCCCTCTGTCTCTCCCCTTCCCTTCCACTCTCTAAAAACCCATTTTAAACTGAAAAAAATATCCTCGGGTGAGGATGAACAGCCGCAGCAACTACAGAAGCCCCACCCTCCCCGAGCGTGCCCGCTGCCGGCAGCGCTGGGACCGGGTAAGCACGTGGGCAGCGCTCTGGGGAAGGGGCGCCAGCTGATGGCCTGTGCCCGGCTCCAAGGGCCTGACCGCGTGTCCGAGCCCAACAGGAGGAGAGACGGCGGGGTGAACCCGGCCCGGCCTCACCTGCTTCTTGTCCTCACAGCGACTCCCCCTTCCGCGCTCCAGCAGCTCGGCGGCCTGCCGCGCCCTGCTCTCCACCCGCCGGGTCACCATGGCCTCCGGTCGGGCTGCCCGGGTGCAGCGAGTTCCCCGCACCGGACGGCAGATGGGCACCCCACCCCCAGTGCCCTCTGCTCACCAGGCAGCCCTCAGGCAACGAGGGGTGATGTCACAGAGGGTGGGGGCAGCGAGGCCCCACCCTTGCCACCATCCTGGGTTTTAGCCCTGCCCCTCCCTTCTTCTTCTTCTTCACAGAAATGTAAGGTGACCAGACGTCCCGCTTTTGGCGGGACAGTCCCGATTTTTAACCGTTTGTCCCGTGTCCCACGGCGTTTTTAAAAAAAGTCCCGATTTTGGGAAAGAAAAAAATCCCACTTTTGGGCGGGATGTCTGGTCACCTTAGTAAAGAACACAAAACAGAACACCAGGGAGAAACACATCAGAAAAGTCGAGGCTGGAAAAAGAGAGGGACCAGCCTGGCTCCGGGCTTGGGCATCAGCCCGTGCACTGAGAGGTCGCTGGTTGGATTCCGGGTCAGGGCCCTGCCTGGGTGGCAGGCTTGGTTCCCAGTAGGGGTCGTGCAGGAGGCAGGCAGTTGATGTTTCTCTCTCTCTCTCTCTCTCTCTCTCTCTCTCTCTCTCATCAATAAAAACAGATTGAAAGAAAGGGCCAAAACATGTTAGGCTCAATGGATAGAGTGTCAGCCTGGGGACTGAAAGGTCCCGGGTTCGATTCCGGTCAAGGGCATGTACCTTGGTTGCGGGCACATCCCCAGTAGGGGGTGTGCAGGAGGAGGCAACTGATGGATGTTTCTCTCTCATTGATGTTTCTAACTCTCTATCCCTCTCTCTTCCTCTCTGTTAAAAATTCAATAAAAATATTTAAAAAGAAAAAGGAAAAGAAAGAAAGAAAGGGACCAGCCCAGGCGGTCAGAGGAAAAGGACCAGAGCTCGTCTCTTGTTTCCACCGGGGGCCTCTCCAGACGGCCGCCTGCCTCATCCCCGTGATCTTGCCTGTGCTGCCGGCCTCTCGGCCTTTCCATGGCAAAACGCCTCCCGTGCCCGCTGTAGGCAGATACTCGAGGACTGCCCGCTAAGCTAAGTACGGGCATCGGAAGTGATGAAGGGCGGTCACGGACAGAGGCGATGACCAGAAAGGGTTTCGGGGAAACCCAGTGGGTTCTTCCCGGAAGCTGCTCTGCGGAGCGGGGTGCGTGGTGATGAGTGGTGATGAGTCGGGGACTTTCTGCCCTGAGCTCTGAGGGCCGTTTTCTGGGAATTCAGTCTCAGGGCGGGGAAAGGAGGGAGCAGAGGGGGGCGGCTCAGAAGCCTGTGTGGGCAGCGGGAGGGGGGGAGGGTGTCTGCAATGGATTGGTTGCTCCCCAACTTCCCACCAGCGCCCTACCTTTGGTCTGATGGAAGAAAGACTGGTACTTGTAACAAGGATTGCAAACCCAAATACATAGCGGCACCGAACAAAGGATAAAATCAGGCGTGGGCTGGGCGTACAAGAAAAAGGCCTGGGAGGACTGTGGCAGACTATAGCACGTGGTCCGGGGGCAGCCGATGGCCGCCACGGAACTGTGGGGCCCGGGGTTGTGAAATCCTCTGACTTTTTAAAAGAAAAGCTAGGAATGCGGCCTTTTATGCGCACTCTCCTGACCTTTAAATGTTGGAGACAAATTCAAGTGTAGAAACACACACACACACAACGCACCATGTGGGCAAAACGCAGGCCACTGGTCTGCGAACTCTGTTTTTCTGTGTGTGAATTGGCTCCCACGGTGGCTTGTCCCTGATCTTCGCAGCAGATCCACCACGCGGGGCTTCGTACGTAGGATGGCGAGCCGCAGACGCGCCCCGGCTAGCGGGAGTCAGACGAGGTCCGATGTGTGTGTGTGTGGGGGGGGGGGGGGGGGATGTCCCGAGGGAGCGCCTGGGAGCGACGGAGAGGCTGAAGGTCCGGGGAGGGACGCAGCCGCTGGGCCTGCACCTCAGGGTGCGTCCGGGAGCCGTCTGAGCCAGGACTGTGAGCTCTGGGTGGCCGGACCCCAGGGCCACAGAGGAACCCTAACTGCCCTCCATGCCTGCCTCTGTGACCCGGGGCTGGGGTAACAGGTGGTCCCCGGGTGGCTTGACACAACAGAGATGGACTTTCCCATCGTTCTGGAGGCCAGGGTCCAGAGTCAGTGTCGCTGGGCCGAAATCAGGCACCCGCTCGGCTGCCCGCCCCGCCCCCCGGAGGCGGGAGGGGAGGGCCCACTCCTCGCCTGTCCCAGCACACCTTGGCTTGTGGCCCCATCACGCCCGTCGCTGCCTCCTTGGCCACATCGCTTTCTCTCTGTGTGCGTGCCATCTCCATCTTAATAAAGATGCACTGGGGTGTGTGTGTGTGTGTGTGTGTGTCCCCAGGATAATCCAGGATGATATCCTCAGCTCAGAATTCGGAATCCGATGACATCGGCAAAGGCCTTTTTATTCTGCAAAATAAAGCGGCACTCCCAGGTTCCCGGGACTGGGACGTGGGTCTCTTTGGGGGACGCCCCCGGCCTGCCACAGCGTCTGTGGGACGGTCCCTGAGGATTCAGAGCCGTCGGCCGGAGCGGCTGCTGGGCTGGGCTCTGTCACAGGCCTGCCCCTGGCTGCCAGGAGGTGCAGGTGCCCATCCGGGCTCCAGCTTCTGCTGTGAGAGGCAGGGCTGTGCCACTCCCTTCCCTCTCCCCACAGTAACGAATGATGCCTTCCAGGGAAAGAGGGGTTTGGTGTGCGGATCACACCCCTGCCTGCTGCCCCGGGAGATGGAGACCCAGCTCGGACGGCCTGGGGCATGTGTGAGCTCCCAGCACCAGGAGGACGGGGATGGCGGCCCCGTGGTCCTCTGCGGCCCTCCCACCACCCACCCCAGCGCCTGGCACTCGGCGAGGGCTCAGTACTGGGTAGCAGCTCGCCGCCTCCAAACTGCCCATCTGCTCCGCGTTCTCTCCTGCTCCTGTGGCTGCAGCCAGCGGCCCCCGGGATGCCAGGCGAGCCAGGGGGCACATGCAGACATTCACACGCAGCCTTGGCACGTGCCTGCCCCAGCGGGGGGGCGGGAGGGGGGCTGGAGGGGAAAAATGCCCTCCTCCGTGCCCCACCGGCCAGAGAGCTAGGAGCACTGTGAACGGTGGACCAAGAAGGAAAAAAAGAAAAAGAAAAAACCCGGGATTAATTTATGAGGCGTTCTGCTGCCTGGATGGCTCATTGCACCCCCGTCTTGGCACCGCCGCTCGCAGAGTGCTCCGAGACTTACTGTACGCCGCCGTCCAGCGCTCCTTTGTAATCCGCCAAGTATTCCGCCGTTATTGTTCTAGGCACCTCCCGTTGGTCATTGGGCTAATTTATTTCAGTCGGAATTTCAGGACCAGACACAACTCTTATTACTCACTCCTTCGAAGAGGGAATAAAAAGAGCAATTGATATTTGGAAAAATGAAAAATATGTCCAGCATACGCCGGGCCCCGAGGCCAAGAAGGAAAAAGAAAGTGTTTCGGGTGGGTGGGTGGGTGAGTGGGGCGGGGGCGGGGGGGGGGCTGGAGGGGAAAATGAGGCGGGCTCACCTCGTCATGCACTCTGCCGCGGCCCGTCTCGGAGACGCGGAGTCTAGAGTGTCTGCAGACACATGAATCAGCGCCGGGGCCCGCGGACGCCCCGACACCTGGTCCCACACGTGACTCCAGCCGCAGGTGCGGGCGCGGCGCGGCGAGGGTCCCGGGTTCGAAGTGTGTGACGGCGGGCCTGGCGCTGGAGGGCGAGGGAGAAGCCCCCGTGGGGCTGTTTGAGTCCTAAGGCCTCTTGCTCCCGAATGCGAGACTCTTGGTGGAAGGTTCGCCGGGGAGAGGGCGTCTGAGGCAGGACAGCTGAGCCCTCCCCGCTTTTGGGGGCTACAGGTCGCCAAGGAGCGGGAAGGGCCCTGCTGGCGGGCGGAGTGGTGGCTCAGGGACATCGCTGGACCCCGGTCTCTTGCATCTGGAAGGGCAGGTGTCCTTTGCTGTGGGAGGGTCTGCGTGTGCCTGTGCGCAGTCTGCGACCTGGCTGTCCCTGGAAGTCTTTTTTTTTTTTTTTTTTAAATATGTTTTATTGATTTTTTACAGAGAGGAAGGGAGAGAGATAGAGAGTTAGAAACATCGATGAGAGAGAAACATCGATTAGCTGCCTCTTACACAGTCCCTACGGGGTATGTGCCCGCAACCGAGGTACATGCCCTTGACCGGAATCAAACCTGGGACCTTTCAGTCCGCAGACCGACGCTCTATCCACTGAGCCAAACCGGTTAGGGCGAGTCCCTGGAAGTCTTATGTGGATGCCGTGCTGTAGGCCGGCAGGTGCGGGGAGAGGGGGACGGACAGCGGATCACGCAGGGCTGTCTGCCCTCGCCCTGGGCTTTCTTTCACCGGCCGTTAACTTGAACTTCCTTGGCTTAGCGGGGAGGGTCCTGGGCTTAGAGCCGGGCAGTCCTGAGGACAAACCTCACGCCATCCTTCACGTACCGCCTGCCCATGCCACCTTGCCAGGCCTCCGTGCCCTCTCCCGGAAGGTGGGAGTAACAGCATCGCCCCAGGCTTGGTGCAGGGAAAAGGAAGGTCACCATATGATCTCTCGGCCTGAGGCGATGACCATGCTCCCTTCTCTGCCCGTTAGCACCAGGCGTGGAGCTGAGCGCCTCGCATTCGTTCCCTCGATCCTCACTGCCAGCTACTCAGCAGGGGCCACGCCGCTGTCATGCATGAGGCCCGTCTGCCCCGGGACCTGCGATCACACGGGCGCTGTGTTCCGGGCAGAGTGGGGTCTGAAAGAGAAGCTCTTGCACCTGGAAGCGGATGTGGTCACGTGGAAGGGACGGTGGCCTCCTTTTCCCGCGTGGGAAGGACCCTGTGTGGATTCCGAGTGGCTGCGGGCACGGAATCCGCTAACGGATCCCTTTTACTGGCACCGCTGCCCTCGGGGGGCGGACACAGCTGAGCCTGAGGGGAGGAGGTGTGGTGTGTTCTGGATGGTTCTTTTCCTCGTTGATTGTGTAGACAGTTGCCCACCCCCACCCCCCTCCCCACCTTCTCCACAGGGGACACATTCCAAGGCCCCCAGTGGATATCTGAAGCCACAGATAGAACCACACTCCAGATACACTATGTTTCTTCCTACACTCACACTCTCACTTAGAGGAAGGCCTTCATGGCTTCTCTTTGGCATATCCCAATGGTCGGCAAACTGTGGCTCGCGAGCCACATGAGGCTCTTTGGCCCCTTGAGTGTGGCTCTTCCACAAAACACCACGGCCTGGGCGAGTCTATTTTGAAGAAGTGGCATTAGAAGAAGTTTAAGTTTTAAAAAAAAATTGGCTCTCAAAAGAAATTTTGATAGTTGTACTATTGATATTTGGCTCTGTTGACCAATGAGTTTGCTGACCACTGGCATATCCGATTGCTAGCATCACTACTCTGGAGTTTTGGGGTCACTATTAAGTAAAATAAGGGTCATGATCCCTGTAATACCGTGACAGATGATCTGATCACTGAGAAGGCAGCTAAGTGACTAACCACGTGGAGACACTGGACAGAGAGGTGACTCACACCCAGGGCGGGTCGGAGTGGGATGGCGTGAGATTTCATCATGCTACACAGAACAGCATGCAACTTAAACTTGTGGATTGTTGGACATACAGAAGGCCAAGAGACACATGAAAACATGCTCTAAGTCACTCATCATCCAAGAGATGCAAATCAAAATGACAATGAGGTACCATCTCATACCTGTCAGAATGGCTATCATCAACAAATCAACAAACGACAAGTGCTGGCGAGGATGCGGAGAAAAAGGAACCCTCGTGCTCTACTGGTGGGAATGCAGACTGGTGCAGCCACTGTGGAGGACAGTATGGAGTCTCCTCAAAAAACTAAAAATGGAACTCCCATTTGACCCAATGATCCCACTCCTAGGAATATATCCCAAGAAACTAGAAACACCAATCAGAAAGGACATATGCTGTGTTCACAGCAGCACACTTCACCATCGCTAAGACTTGGAAACAGCCTGAGTGCCCATCAGCAGATGAGTGGATTAGAAAACTGTGGCACAGCTACACAATGGGATACTCCACTGCTGTGAAAAAGAAGGAACTCTACCATTTGCAGAAGCATGAATGGACCTGGAGAGCATTATGCTAAGTAAAATAAGCCAGTCAGAGAAAGGTAAATATCACATGATCTCATTCATTTGTGGACTATAATGAACAACATAAACTAATGAACAAAATAGATCTAGAGACAAGAAGCATCGAACAGACCATCCGACATAGAGGGAAGGGGGCAGGGTTAGAGATCAACCAAAGGACTCGTATGCATGTACGTGAACATGGCCCATGGACACAGACAGTAGTGGGGAGGGCATGTGCTGGGGCTGGGAGCAGCTGGGAAAAGGTCAATGGTTGCGGGGGGGCGGGGGGGAGGCAGAAAGGATACTCCTGTAAGACTTTAAACAATAAAGAATTTGAAAAATGTATAATAAAAAATAAAATATGAATTGTTCATTTCAGGAATTTTCCACTTAATAATTTCAGCCTGTGGTTGACTGAAACTGTAGAGAGTGCAGCTGTGGACAAGGGGGCACTACTGAACTTGAACTTGAGTGAGGTGGGTAGCTGAGCGTGGTGGGATGGGATCATGCTGGAAAGGGGTGATAAGTATGTGGACGTCCCAGCACACAGGGGTGCTCCGTGTCTGTCATGGCGACAGGCCTGGGCTTGGCAACCTGCCCTCTGAGCCCCCCCCCCCGCCTCCCCCGGGTCGCAATGGCTCCAGGATGAGAACACAGCATCCGTGTCTGGGACTCCGTGGCCCCCGAGCGCTGCTCCGATGGGGACTGACCTCGGTCCCCGACCCCATGTCCCATGTCCCTTCCCCATGGGTCTCCGGAGGAGGGTCAGGTCTGCGGGTGGGAGGCCTGCCCCTGCTCTGTGGGTTGGGAACCCCAGACCAAGTCCATAAAAGCAGAGAGAGTGTGTGGCCACGGCCGGACACAGGGCTCCCACAGCTTCTGCTGCTGTAAGCCGCTTTGGGGTTCTGGCACGCGGCCCAGCGGGCTCACGGACACAATAGCTGCCCGGCAGGCTGTGCTTTTAGAGGAAAACCTGAAATGCCTCTCTGTGTCTCAGATGCTTCCGGGACTTGGTGGGCGCGCCTCGCAGCCCAGTTCAAAGGAGCCTTGGACGGAAGTGGTCGACGGGGCGGGACCGGGCAGGGACGGTGTGTCATGGGCCCAGGAAAGATGAATCCACAGGAAGCTTCAGGGGGTGGGGCTCCTGGAATCGGTGCTCGGGGGAAGTGGGGGGCACCCGGGGCCACTGTGGAGCGGGCCCTGAGGGTGTGGGCGGAGCAGAAGGGAGGGGCGCTCCGGAGCCAGGAGGCTCAGGTTTTCATCTCTCTCCACGGGCGCTCTGTGTAACCCTGCACGGGTCCTTCACGCTCCGTGCTGCCTCTGTTTCTGAAATGGGGATAAGGGTATCACCGTCCATGTCTCAGGGCCATCGCGTCAAGCTTGGGCAAGCGTGGGCTCTCCCCTGGCACAGGTTGGGGTGGAGGGTGGCAGAGCCATAGATGCCATTGGTCCCTTCGCTCAGTAAAAAGAGCCATTACAACAGCCACAGTGGCTGCGACAGCAAAGGCTAGGAAGACCAGGCTCTTGATCGTGCAAATACAATGAACTTGACCTCCCTCCATCCTCACTACTGCTCTCTGAATAGATGCCACCTTTCTTAGTTTGCACACGAGGAATCAGACACCAAGTCCATAACCACCAAGCCACACCACCTCCTAAGAGGCATTCACCCGGGAAATACCCAGAAGGGCGAATCTGAATTCTACCCCCAAGTCAAGGTGTGGCGTGAGCCCTCCAGCCACGGGGATCTTTGCGGCCAGCAGACAGACGGATGTTTACATTTTTAAAAACTGTCAATATTTAAAAATTCAGAGGCTCTACATTCAAATGCAGATTTCTGGCTTTGCCTGGGGAATGAGAAATCTGGCCACGCTGACCCATGTTCCTGCTGCGGGTACCTACCTGGTGCTGCTGGCCGCCTTCGGACGGGCCTGGCTCCCTGTGTCTGTGGGACACGGTCAGGCCACCTGGCTGGCCCTGCAGGTGTGCAGCTCGGTGTAGCTCACTCCCACGTGGATTTCGGATAATGCTTTGTTTATTAGCAAAGACTTCCTGCGCACTTTCCTGTCTGCCTTGCCTGGCACCATTTCGAGTGTAGATGAAATGCCTTCTCTAACTTTATTTTTTACCTTTTTAAAAAATTGATTTGAGATAGGAAGGGAGAGTGAGTGAGAGAGAAACATCAGTAATGAGAATCATTGATCAGTTCCTCCTGTACTTCCCACACTGGGTGTCGAGCCTGCAACCCGGGCATGTGCCCTGACTGGGAATTGAACCGTAACCTTCTGGTTCGTAGGTCGATACTCAACCACTGAACCACACCATCTGGGCGCTCTCTCTCTCTCTCTCTCTCTCTCTCTCTCTCTCAACCTTTTTAAAGTTGATTTCAGAGAGGAAGGGAGAGGGAGATAGAAACAGCAATGATGAGAGAGAAACCCCCTCCATCTTTAGAATCCCTCCAATCTGGGGCCCTATGCCAGCCCCACGTCCTGAGATTGTCTGTTGATTGGATTAATGAGAGCAGATCAGGATCTCCGCCTTCTTTGAAGGTCCCAGACAGAGGCCGGGGTGGGGGGAGGGGGGTCCCATGGCCTTGGAGAGGTTGTGTGCTCCATCGTGCTACGAGGATGGTGCTATGAAACCCACCCTCACACGCCCCTTCTGTGTGCCAGGTGTGGTTGGTGGGAATCCCAAAGACATCATCCCTCTGAGCCCCCACCACCCGCCTGGACTGAGTTCGTGTCCCCATCTTACAGACGAGGAAAGCCAAACTGGGGAGGAGTGAACTGGCCTCAGGCCAGACGGGCTTGCCGGTGGGAAAGCCAGGATTTGAACCCGGGCCTGTTGACTTCCACGTCTGACTGTTTCCACACACACCCTGGGCCGGTGCGCCACGCCAGGCCCCTCTGTGCCAAAGAGAAGACCTTTGGGATGTTTTGTGTCCTTGAAGGCAAACCAAAAGAATTCCCTACAACTGGCTGCTGGCATTTCAAGTATTGGTTTCGGGTTTTTTTGTTTTTTTTCTTTCTTGGTGAGAACGCATCCAGGGGCCTATCACCCTTATTGAAATAGATACTTTTCCAATCAAAGAGTCAAACCAGAACTTGGCTTCTTAGAAAACCACTCGTCTGGAATGCTTGCCAGCAACCAGATGGTCCCACAGTTCAGGTTTTAAAAACTGTCTCAAATGTATGGAGCGCCCCGGAGGGCGGAGGGTGGGAAAGTCGCACGCCTCGCCGTGGAAATATCTCGACGTTCACGTCTCCGGCGCTCCTCGGCGGCCCGGGGTCAAGTCCGCCCTTCGGTGGCATCCTCAGGAGTCTCGCCGCCTCCCCGAACCAGAAATGAGCTTCTATTTTATGGGACTTTTCTTTCACGAAACAAAAACAGCAATTAAAGAGAAAAACCTTCTATAAACAAGTGTCTATAGTTCTCGTTTACTTAACTTTTTCCAACCTTATGAAAAATTGGAACCGAAATCGTCTTCTGAAAGGAGGTTTGGGAAGTATTTTCTTTCAGGTTCATTCAAAATAGTCACACCCCCTTCTCCACCCCTTCCCGAATCCTGATGTTTCCAACGGTCTCCACCATATCCTGGAGACTAATAATGTGGTGTGTTTTCATTATCTCTCACCACAATTACAGGGATGTGCGAATGACTGCGACTCTACCCTCGCCCCAAGTCTGGATCGAATCTGCGAGCCCGAAGGGTTTGACCATTTGGACTGGAGAGGTGGTTCGTTCCATCCAAGAACCAGTTGTGGGCTGGTCTGGGGACTGGTTAATTCATTCCAAACGGTCAACCGAGGATGGTGAGCAGACATAACCTGTGGTTCAGGAAGGTTTCCCTTAACCCTTCCCGGGTTTTGATCTGAGGTTTATACAAACAGAAATTATGTGTGGGGTGGAGAGCAGCCAGGAAGTCTCTGAGAAAACTCCATCTTACACATTTTCTTTGAGACGGCCAGACATAAATCTTTGAGGATATCCGTCTTCCTAAGAGAGTGGCTGGATTTTATGATTACTACACCCTGGTTAGATTTTAATGGATAAAATATTTTTTTGAGTCCAAGGCAAGGGCTAGTATTCCCTGAATAGCGAATCCAGGTTTTTTTTTAAACAGAAAGAAACAACCATTTTTTTTTTTTTTTTAAGTCAGAAACTGTATACTACCAAGGGCGAGAAGGGAGTGTGTGCGTGTCTGAATGGATAAGTGAAAAATAGGACTTTGGGGGATGAATTTTCACTTCTTTTCGGGATAAGCAAGTTAATTTTCCTGCCTCGGAACTAATAGCGTAAGCTGGGAGAGGTCGGCTGTCTCCAAGGTGGAGTTCGGGAAATATACATTGGTCGGCCCAAACTACCGTTCTCTGCACCCTTTGGAAACCATTAATAGCCATCAAATGCCAACTTATTCATTATCGATCCACAATACTCAGTCTGCTTTTATCATCCCTCCCTTCACCCCTCCTTTCCCTCCTATGAATTCTTTGCTCCTTTCTACAAATATTTTCCCAGGTACCGTTAGTGCCAAACCCTGCCCTAAGCCCTGCTGAAGTCCATACGAGGACCACCAGGGACATAGTGTATTCAACTGGCTGAGCCAAGGGGAGCGTCACCCTGGCAGAGTCTCAGCCTGTCTCCGAGGGGATGGTAGAGAAGGATACTTATGGGGGATTGGGAGATGGAAGCTTGGGCACTTTGTTGGGCATGAGGGGATTCAGAGACATACTGAGCCTGCCATGGGGGGTAGTGCTGTAGTCAGACCATCACATGATAGCATAAATTCTGTGAGAGATACCAGGGACCACAGAGGAGCATCTCCGCCTGAGATCTATGGAAAGGGACTCAGGGAAGGCCTCTAGAGGAGAGGACCCTCCAAGGTACTCAGTAGTGGAGAATGGAGTGGGCGGGCGATCCAGGCAGAGGGACCACAGGTACAACATCAGGCAGACCGAATGGAAGAGGACATGGTGCATGTGAGGAACTGGCTGTGGGAAATCAACACCGCCGAGGATGGAGGGGTCAGATCATGCTGGACCCCAGGCGTCAGATTACGCAGCTTGATTTCTGTGCAGGAAGGAGGTGGGGATGGCTTTGGTAACCTGTGAAAGCCAACCAGAAATATGGATGACATTTGGGGTTTGGAGGAGAGAGGACTGCAGGTGCTCTGGGCTGATCAGGGAGCCCTCCCTAAGAAAGCAGGGTGGGTGGGTTTGGAGAAAAAGAAAGAAGACGGTGTCATCAGCCTAGTTGGAATCCAGAAGGCAGAATGCATAGGGATTCTGAATGGGAGGTGCTCTCGGAATAAGCAAGATGCTCCCCTGTGCTGGGTAAACACCGAAGACACAGCTGTCTATCCCTTCAGCTTTTTACTGAGCACCTGTTTGCCAGGCATTACGTACAAATACCTTTTGTGTTTATACTGGTATTTCTAATACAAAGTAAGTACTTTGGAGATTTTAATTAACATATTTTATGTTATATCTGCTTTATAAATTCAATATATACTATATCGAATCTGCTTTCTTCCACCTGGAAAATTCTGGTTCTTAAGGATATAGGAGATGGTAAAATTAAAATATATCATAATTACTTGCTTTGTCCCACTGTATATAAAGAGCAATCTCAAAATGCAATGTGAATGCTACCACCACTGATTGAGATTACTGAACATAGTTTTTATCCTCACATACTAGATCCATTTTTCCTCACTTAAAGAATGATTGTACTATATCTACATGTCAGAACAAAGAACCATTTCCTACTTTAATCTCTCCCTCCCTCGTAACTCTCAGTGTTAGTTTGACACATAATTTGTCCCATCAGGTGTTTTTATTGTCTGAAGCTTGTTCTCTTATAGATTCTACAATATTCTCATTCATTGAGTTGACAACAGCTTGTGCCCCTTATGTCTGAAGGTTAATTTTGCTGGATATAAAATCTTTGACTTACTCTTTCTTTCTTTTGATTTAAAGCACTAGCATCAAATAGTCTGCAATCACATTTTCTTTCCCTTATAAGTCATGGGCTCCCTCCACCCTCAGATGCCCAAAGGGTGTTTTCTTTTCTTTATAAAGTTAAGTACTTTTACTAACGTATGACTTGGTATTGGTCATGTTGCGTCAATAAATTCTTAGGTACCTAGTGTCCTCATTCAATAGGCAGTTTCAAATATTTTTAGTTTAGGAAGTATTCTTGAAACATAGATTTTTAGTATTTGTTTTTGTTCTCTTGCTTGGATTTCTTTCTGGGAATTCTTTTATGCATATGTTGGTTCTTCTTTGCCTATGTTCAGTATTTATAACTTTCTCTCAAATTGCTTTTATCTTTAACCAAAGAACTTATATGTTTAACGCATGGGCACAGACAATAGTGTGGTAATCCTCGGGGGGTGGGATAGAGGGAGTTAGTGGGGGAAAAGAAAGGAACATCTGCAATACTTTCAACAATAAAAATATGTATATTTTTATTTAAAATTTTTTAATTTTCCATATTATATTTTTCTTAAGGCATTATTTGTTGTATTATCTGCATTTCTGTTTCCTCCAGTTTAGTCTTCATTTATAACATGATTTTTCTTTTATTTTTAATTCTGTCTTGAATTCTGTCATTTCATTTCTGAGGTTCTAAAATTTTGCTCTATGTTGTTAATAACTTCTACTTATTTTGAAATAATATAGAAATTTTATCTCTTTTTAAAATTTTTTCTGATGTGTTCTCTTATCTGTAGGAATATTATTCTATTTTTTAATCTCACCTGCCCCCCGCCCCCCTTTTTTTATAGTAACTTTGTATAGGACTTCTTCTTGATACTTTTTCTGTTAATTTGATTTCCCTAAACTTCCAGGAAGAAAACTGGTTTATGAAGCTTTTGTATCTTTATACTCCTTCCCTCTGTTGCTTTCATGGTAAGTTAAAAAATATAGCATCTTGCTTTTTGATATTTCCTGGCTCTGTTTTTCTCTCTGACTTTATCTTTAGTTTTTTTCATTACTTTGTCTCTGTTTTCCTTGTCCTGTTTAATTTTTATTAAGCTTCTAGAACTTTCTCCTCGGTGTGGAACCCTGACCTAGAAAGGAGCATTGTGGGTCCGTTTTGAGAGTTCATAGGAACTAAACTACACCCATCTCTTCAGGCCTTTGGCATGCATCCCCTATTGGACTCAGCAAAACCCTCCCCGTTTCCGCTACCATGTTCAAACTGGCCTGGTGCACTCTCTCATGAGTGCCTCTTGGCTATTTCGGGATTCGCTGTATTCAGGGCATCAGATACCTCCTTGCTTCCTCCGACATTCCCTCTCCGAGATGTCAGTAACACGCAGGGCGTGTGGCCACCAGTGCTTTAGGACCTGTGGGCATTCCGTTGTACTTGGTTTGGTTTTAAACATTATGTATGGGCTTTGGATTTTTGCTATTTAGTTGCATTGCCTGTTATTCTATGGGATTTTGAGAAATCTAAACTATGCTTCAGTTGCCAGTGCACCCCGTCCAGAAGCCACACACATGTATGTTACATGTTACATGTATTAGCTCACCACAGTCTCGCAGGATACTTATCGCTTTCCCTCTCTTAGCAAAGGAGGGGAGCCTTCAAAGATGGGAGACCGGCATCTGAATCCAAAGAACCTGTGATTTTCTATAACATGGCGATTTCTTTGACTGTCATTATCCCCATTCTGAGCCCCCCAGGGATCAGGTAGATGCTTATTTTCCCCTGGGCCCTGCAGAGTACGTGAGGATGCAGAATTAAGATAACATGTACGGTGAACAGATATGCAGAGTGAATATATTTCAGGCTTTGTACCGGGCACTCCACTCACGTGGGCCCATCAAATCCTCCTTCCCACTGGAGTTCTAGGCCCGTGGTTGGCAAACCGCGGCTCGCAAGCCACGTGCGGCTCTTTGGCCCCTTGAGTGTGGCTCTTCCACAAAATACCACGTCCTGGGCGAGTCTATGTTGAAGAAGTGGCGTTAGAAGAAGTCTAAGTGTAAAAAATGTGGCTCTCCAAAGAAATGTCAATCTTCCTGTTGATATTTGGCTCTGTTGACCCATGAGTTTGCTGACCACTGGGCTAGGTAATTACAGGTGAACAAACTGAGGGTCAGCCCGGTGAGTGAACGTAAATCAGGTCATGTCCCACTGGCTTGCTCAATGCCCACCCTGCTCCTATGCCCTAACCATTTTGGGGACTAAGATTTAAAGTCTTTACCCTGGTTTATGCAAAACTGACCTGGTCTCATTTCCCTCTATGTCCCTATCTTGGATCCCTCTCTTCCCCACCCACGGTTTTTTTGACCGTGCCAAGGTCATTGTCATTCCAGCCTTTGGTCCCAGCTGCTCCATCTGCCTCAGCTGCTCTTCCAGGGGGCGCTTCCTGTGGCTCTGGAGAGGCCCATGGTGTGTGGCCCTTACCTCCCACAGTCTCCCCGATGGGAGCGGAGCAAAGGGAGGCAGAGAAGGCATACCCGGAAATAAAAGGATGATGCTGGATGATAGAACTCAGACTGACTGGGCATTTGGAGCAGATCTTGGGATGCTAAGACCAGCTACCTCTCTGCTGAGCACCCACCATCATTTTTCTGATAAACCATTTCTTTAATAATTTTTAAAAATATTTTTTATTGATTTTTTTTTTTTTTTTTTTTTTTTTTTTACAGAGAGGAAGGGAGAGGGATATAGAGTTAGAAACATCGATGAGATAGAAACATTGACCAGCTGCCTCTTGTACACCCCCCCTCTGGGGATGTGCCCGCAACCAAGGTATATGCCCTTGACCGGAATCGAACCCGGGACCCCCCCAGTCCACAGACTAACGCTCTATCCACTGAGCCAAACTGGTCTCGGCTATTTCTTTCATCTTCACAGAAGAAAAGCATTTTATACAGACGTAACCCGGGGCATTACTCGTAAAGAGTCTCAGCCCAGCCTACCGGTGAGCAGGGATCTCAGCCCTGGTCTTGCCGGCTCGGAGCTGAGGCGGTCTCCTGAGATGTGGAAGCATTTCAAAGAGAAGGAGGGGGACCCTAACCCCCAGATCCCTTCCCCGCCCTGATCCTGCTCTGAAATCCAGCTCCTGTGGACCAGTCCCAAGGTGGGCAAGTTGTGCTGGGCTAGACTGGTTTTCTTCCTTCTTGTGTTGGGGGACCCCATGGTCCATCCTGGGACATCCCTGTTTCTACCCCGAAGAGGAGGCGAACTGAGGGGGACAGGGGGGCCACAGGTTACATGTTCCACGGGAAGGGCCTGCACCCCCACTCCTGACCCGGGAGGGGCAGCCGGGGCGGACTCCGATAAGCATCTGGGCCTTGTGAAGTCCGCTCCGACGGGACGCGGCCCCGGCCCTGTCTGAGGTCCACCCACCTCCAGCTCTCATATGAGTTACATTAAAGCGTCTGATGGGAAAGTATGTCTTGGTTTAAAAATAGAATAATACAACAATAAATCACGGAGAAAAAGCAAACTGAAAAAAAAAATGCAGAAAACAGATGAAAAGAAAAGGGAAAAAGTGAACGGTATAAAAATACCCTCCACGCCAGGCCCTTCAGATGCCATTTCCTGTGGCCTGCGCTTTGAAAGGGCCCGCTGTTGCGCCATGCACCCCGTCTGAAGGCCAGCGGAGCGGGGCAGACACAAAGGGGTGTTGAGACTTGGAGGCCAGGGCGACACCTGACCTGCCCGGCTCCAGACGCACACGCCGGGGCCGCGTCAGAGGATTTTCCGTTCGATGGCACCGAGCCCGTGGGCCCGCTCCACCCGCCCCGTGCCCACCCAGCTCTGACACACTTCCTGCGACGGGCTGCCAGGCACACAGTGGGGCCACGGGCCGAGGCCAGGGCTCTGGCTTTCCCCGTGGGCCGGGGCGGACGACTTCAAAAGCCGCGTCTAGCGTGCAGGAAAATGATTTAAAAGTGAACTTGGGTGGCGCCCAACACGACCTTCTCCAAGTAAGTAGAAAGAAAACATACATTATCTCATGTTAAAAAAAAAAAAAAAAAAAAAAAAAAAAAACCTAAAAAAAACAGGCCTCTTTTAAGGCCCTGCCAACTATTCCTGAAATCCTCACGTATTGTGGAGAAAAGCCTCCCCCGCACCCCCAATCTTCGCCGCCCCTGGCGCCCGGGGGGACATAAACACGATGTCGGGGTGCCAGTTCCCCATCGGCCAGGACCACGTGGCGGCTCTGTCACGCCGATCCATCAGGATCCCGAACGTCCGTTCCCAGGAATATGCCGTCTGCACCAGAGATGCACTTGTCTGATGTTCAGTTATGCCACGGCAAAGCAAAATAAATCTTTTCCAGCGGGCTGATGTGGGAGGGGTGTGAGGTGGCTGGTATATGAGTGGAAAAAATAACATTTCCATAACACAGGAGAGAGAGAAAAAAAAAAAAAAAAAGAACAGACTGACATGACCGATGGGGCCCGCGGACCGTCCAGATCAGATGTTTGGTGCTGGGGAGCGCGGTGCATCCTGGGACGCGGATGGCGTGGTGGGGGTGGAGGGTGGGGTGTGGACGGAAAGGGACCTGGAGCCCTCCGAGCACCTGACACAGATGGGCTTGAACCTGAGACGTCCAAGACGGACTGGGATCATATTTATAAACCGCTGAAATGTTGCCGGTTTGCCAGGCAAGAAGTTGGCAGCTGGCGTCCTCTAAACACGAGTGTGTGTGTGTGTGTGTGTGTGTGTGTGTGTGTGGAGTCCTGGCCGTCAGCTCGGGACCAGCTGCACTTGGTTTGTAGTGCTCAGCACGCCCAGAAACACACATGTGAGCGAGGGGAGAGTGTGCTGGGGAGGAGATGTGATCTGTTAACACCACGCGAGGGATGTCGGCTGCTGTTGCTGTCCCTCTGTGCCGTGGCAGTGGTGTCCAGAGGGGCGCTGGGTAGACTATTCACTGAGCCTGGGCTTCAGGAGATGGGAGGGCGGAGGAGGAAGACATGCTCGAAGGACACTGGCCTCCTCCCTTTCTGCCCTGATCCCACCCCTAGAGAGAGCCCTGAGGGCCAGCTGTCCCCTTTCAGAAGCTCAGTCTCACGTCCTGGCGCTGCCGTGGGCCAGGTACTGACTGTGGAAGCTGAGCTCTTCTTTTAGCTTCTGGGAAACTGTACAGCGTGGGATCATTACTTCTGTTCCCTGCTTCAGGCAGAGTTATTGCTGAGACCGAACAAAATGGAAGGAACAGTCATACATGCTGTCCGCTTCATCGTGAGCGCTGTTTTTACCGAAGGAAGCAGAAACTCTCCGTCCTGCCCTGCCCTCTGAGCTGAGCCTCCCTGATGCCTATCATTGCCCTGGGTTAGGCACTGCAAGTGCGTGTTCAAATGCAAATCCAGCCAGAGAGGGGGGAAACTGTTAGGGCATGCCGCGTGTGGCTGCTCATCTAGCATGCTCTCAGAAGGGATTCTTAAATTTGGGGGAGGGGGCAGTCATAGGGCTCTCATGTGCCCTCACAGAGTGCACATTCATGTGACATTTACATACAATTCTCTGGTGTTAACGAAGCCACCGAAACGGCATCCAGAGACCTCATAGTAACGTCCTTTTGCTCCAAAGCCAGGGACATAAGTGGGTTCGCCGTGAAGGATGCTGGGAAAGGGCCAGTCAGCACGGAGGGGCAGTGAGTGTGCTGTGGCAGACAGAGGTGACCTGGGTCCCTGGGTCACAGAGCCGGGGAAGGCTGGAGCCAGGACTATGAGGGGCCCTAGGTGTCCAGTGGAATCGGGAAGCCCGGGTTCAAGACGCCACGAGCCACTGACTCGTGTGTGACCTGGGGCAGGTCATCGACTCTCTCTAATCTTCAGCTTCTTCATCTGTAGCCAAGACATAAACACATATGCAGGTTATTTCATCTACAAATGAATAGAGAGACTATTCTTTACCTGAAATACATCGTATGACCTTGAATATTGGTGATGTGTGTGAAGTAATTTGTAACTAGACAGTTCCATGCAAAGTACTAGCTATGATTGCCATTGGTGCTGAAAGAAAGAGCACGTACACGTATGGTGATTTTTGTTATGGAAACCCTTCGGTCTAAAATACTCAGGCTCATCGCTTCTCGGCCTTTTGGCTAAGATCAAGTGTAGTATCTGTTCTTATCAGTTTAATAAAATACTCAGGCTCAGCCGGCTGCTGTGGCTCAGTGGCTGGGCACCAATCCATGAGTCAGGATGCCCGGGTTGTGGGCTCAATCCCCAGTCGGGGGCAGTAAGTCAATGATTCTCATCATTGATGTTTCTCTCTCTTCCTCTCCCTTCCTCTCTCTGAAATCAATAAAAATATATTTAAAAAAAATAAAATATTCGAGATCAAACCTGGATAAAGAATGAGATTGCCTGGTTGAAGCTCTGCCTCGGCTGCTGTGAGGTGAGTGGGCTGGAGAGGGCAGGAAGAGCCTTGGGATGAAGCCGTTAGGAACCTTTAGGTCCTGAGTAATGGAAGCCCACTTCCAGGTGGCCTAAGCGAAAAGGCAGATTTATCGGCTCACATAATTATTTCTATTGTCTGCCCCCCCCACCACCACAACCTTTTTTCTAGTCATATGGTCTTGTCTTTTGGAATGCCTAATATATTTAAATATATATATATACATATATTTTATTAATTTCAGAGAGGAAGGAGAGGGCGGGGGAGAGAGAGAGAAACACCCACGATGAGAGAGAATCATTGATCGGCTCCCTCCTGCACGCCCCACACCAGGGATCGAGCCCACAACCCGGGCCTGTGCCCTGACCGGGATTGAACCGTGACCTCCTGGTTCCTAGATTGATGCTCACCCACTGAGCCAGGCCGGCCGGGCCATACTATTGGATGGAATATCAGACAATGTGCATGGAATCTTATGTTTCCAGACGATGGATCTTCCTTCGGGGAGGGTTTGTTCGCCTTTTTCTGTACCAGGAAGATGGGGGGTGGGGGCGGCTCTAGCTGGACCGAGCGGAGCTGAGCTGGGTGCCATTTTGGGTGGTCTCTATGTAACTGGTCTTCTCCTGCCCACCGGGCACAGTCTTCCAGGCCTCCCAATGGAGGGACCGGCGTCTCCGGGGCCCGCCTCCCCCGGCTGAGCCTGAACCCGGGCCTGTCTCCTCAGCGCCGGGAGACTGCTGAAGCGGTGCTTTTCAAAAATGCTCTCTGCCTGGCTTCAGAACCTGACAAATATCTTGAGGGGAAATGAGTGCCAAGCTCAGATTCCTCCTTCTCGCAGGAATCTCAGGCCCTTTCATCTCTGCGTTTATCTTTCCAGACCTGCGAGGCTCACCAAACCCCGTCGGTCGGTGCCTCTGACCCCGGGAGCGAGTCTGCCGGGAAAGTCTGCGCTCCCTTCTTCCCCGCCTGCAGCCCGAGCCTGCAGGTGCCCCTCGGACAGGGGTTTCGGAACCCGCTCCTCTCCTCGCCATCCCTGCTCCCTGACCCTGCTGCCTCTGGGTCTGGCCATGTCAGTGGATGGCCAATGCCTTTCCATAGCGGTGTTTTGCTTTTGTAAAATATGTACTTTTAGTTCATCCTTTCCAGTTGTCCTCAGAGGGAGTGTCGGTCTATCGCCGCGGTCGGCAAACCGCGGCTCGCAAGCCACATGCGGCTCTTGGACCCCTTGAGTGTGGCTCTTCCACAAAACACCACGGCCTGGGCGAGTCTATTTGGAAGAAGTGGCGTCAGAAGAAGTTTAAATTTAAAACATGTGGCTCTCAAAAGACATTTCAATGGTTGTCCTGTTGATAAATTGGCTCTGTTGACTCATGAGTTCGCCGACCACTGGTCTATTGCAATCCACCTCATTCTACTTGGAAATGGAAGTCCCTGGTTTACCTAACTGAACAGTCTAAGGATATTCTGGCAACTCCAGGAATGGCCGGATCCACGTGACTGATGGCATCATCAGACACTTATTTCCCCTTCCAGCTCACTTCCCGCCTTACAGATGTCCTCCTGGGACAGGCTTGCCACCATCTTGCTGCCTCTTTTTAAATACATGCAGCACAAGGCCTAGGAAAGGCGCTCACCAGCCTCCTTTGGGTCACGTGTCTGCTCTGGTTCAATCACTGTGACAGGGGAAGAAAAGACAGCAATACTATTCAGGCCTGGTTGTGCCCATCACGGAGTCGAGGTGTGGTCAGCCGCTCATGAGTCACATGACAGCCTGGGGGAGGGGCTTTCTAAAAAAAATGAAGATTTTTGTTTTTATTTGAAATAGATTTTTATTGATTTCAGTGAGGAGCGAGAGACAGAAACATCTATGATGAGAAAGAATCATTGATTGGATGCCTTCTGCATGCCCCCACCCGCTGGGAATCGAGCAATTTGGGCATGTACTCTGCCTCATCAGGAAGCCAACTATAATGTCTTGGTTCCTGGGTTGATGCTCAACCACTGAGCCATGCTGGCCAGGCGATTTCAATCCCTTCTCCTCTTTTCATTTTCTCCCCAGGATATTTACCTAATTAAATCTATATTATACAATCATTTTTGTTTCATAATCCCTCCCCTGGTATCATCCAATCTCCTTCTCATACAAATTTTTAAAAGAGAGGTTGATGACTATTGTCTAACTTCTGCCCTTTCCACTTCCTGCTCAGTTCTCTGCCTTCCCTCCCACTTTCCACCATCCCTTGTGGCTTCCTCACTGCCCTGCAGGGTCACCTCGCTTTTCTGAGGAACCTTCCCTAGGCGTCCCCAGTCCCCAGCTGCTCAGCTCCCATTGGCCGGGACTGGTCACCTGCCTGTGCCCCAGCTGCAAAGGAGGCTGGGAAAGCAGGTGTCTGGCATCTTATGTTTCCATAAAGGGACATGGGCTCTGCCAGAAAGGACGAAGGGACAGGAAGTGAGTGTCGGGAAGGGGGCCCAAGGTGCAGGGCACTGTGGCCGGGCAGGCGGGGGCACTGGCCTGCTCTGGACGCCGGTCGTGTATCTCACAGAGAGAGCGCCTGAGCCGGGGAGCGGGCTGCGTACGGCTGGTCCGGAGAGGACCTGCTGAAGTGTGGCCGAGGCCCTGGCAGAAGGCGTCCGGCTCTTCCTGGCTCATGGAGCGGGGCACTGTCCCCGGCCGGGGAAGGTGCCTGGTGAGGCCAGACTGGATGCCAGCTTAGCATGGGGACATGGGCCTTGGTGGTGGGTGGTAGGAAGCATGTTCCAGACCGAGGGGACAGTCTGTGAGAAGGCTAAGAGGAAGGCGAGATCATGGCTGAGCTGGCATGTTTACCTCACTAGCTGGCCGTGTGCTAGGACCAGCGCTATGCCAGGCACAAAAGAATGGTGAGCTCCTGCCCTTGGAAGAGTCGCTGCCCATTGGGAAGGATGAAGTGTAGCATTGGGGACCAGACATGAAGGGGAAACACGTCTTCAAGATGCTGTGACCCCGTCTAACCGTGGGGACGGAGGAGATTCCCGGACAGCCACTAATGGACAGGCCGTGGGTGTGGAGGCTGAGCAGGGCCATACCTTCGGGGCGGGGGCGGGGGGGGTTGAGGGGGGAAGGGGCTGGTGTGAGTCAAGGCTGAAGGCAGGACGGCAGGGCCAGGGTCAGCCCCTTGGCTGAATGCTGGGCCCGGAGGGGAGCTACAGGAGCCAATGCTGGGAGGGCGTCGAGGTCCACTGGGGGCGTAGGGGGGGGTCAGGCCATCTTTGTCCTCGCTCCCTCCACGGAAGCCCAGCCATCAGAGGCCTCGGCTTTGGCTCATCTTCCTGGCAATGAGTGTGACTCGGGGCCTCGGGGGACAGAGGAGAGATGAGGGCTCTTTAGCATATTCCGCCCCCCCCCCCCATGTCCCCCAGTGCAGAGCGGCTCCCAGAGGGTCCTTCCCTCTTGGCGCCCGGGAAGGCGCCTGTCCAGCCTCTTTGGAGGAAGACCAGTCTCGGAGGGGTCAGGGGTCTCCCTGGACCTCCTGGGCGGGCTGCCAGGGCCCACGAGGCCCGCCAGGGACACCCCAGCACGAGGCGGCGGTGCTGGGGGCTGGGCATCGGCGGTCCCACGGCAGCTGCTCCCCAAGGTGGGGTGAGCGCGTGGAGACGGGACGGGTCACTGTCCTGGCAGGGAAGCCTCCCGTGTTTCCAGCAGAAAGCGCGTGCTCTGGCTATGTTCACGCTACTGTCTGACACGAGTTCAATTTGGCTTTATTTGGACCAGAGCCTGGGGCCGGCTTTCTAGCCAGAATCTGAAAGGTGACGCCAGGCCCAGGTCGCCGATGGCTGGGAGGGGGAGAGGGAGCTAGGGAAGACGTTGACCCCTGCCCCTCAGGGTAAGTGGTGAAGGCTTGGGGGGAGTGAGGGAGTGGAAGGACCGGACCGCTGGAAGCCAGCTCTTGAGAGGGAACTTTTCTTGGCAGGACTCTGGTGTCTTTCAAGAGGGCAGTTCTTATGCAAGAGGATGACCTTCCGCAGAGGCTGGGGTCCTTTGGGAATTGCTTCCCCGGGGCCTTGGGCCTTGGACAATAGAGTCCTGCATAGTGACTCTGTCTTCTTACTGCTCTACCCTCCTCCCCCTCCTCCTCCCCCTCCTCCTCCTCCTCCTGCTCCTCCTCCTCCTCAACAGCCACCGAGTCTCTGGAACGCCTGGCACCCCTCCAGGGCTTCTGAGGCCTGTCAGGAACAGGCTCTGCCCTTGCAGACCAAAGGCATTGAAATGCAAAGGCAAGCTGTCCACACAGCCATTCGGGAGGCACAATGCGGCACTAAATATACACTCCCAGGCGCGCACCGGCATCGCGCTGCTCTGAGCCAAGGCCAGCGCACGCTTCCTGTGCTTTGCATAACCGTTCCTTCCGCCTCCAATGCCGCCTGCCGTGGATGCTCGACCTTGTCCTTGGTCACCCAGCCTCTGCACGCTCTTCCTGTGAGTTTTGGTAGTGGCAGAACCCATCCCCCAGAGTAGGAGCTGAGGACGTCAAGGTCTTCTTTCCCAGCCTCCCTTGCAGCTAGGGTAACATGGGACCCAGGCTCTGCCAAGCAGATGCACTTGGCCTGACCTTGCCCTTAGGCGCTGTTGAAGCAGAGTAGAGGGGGCCTGGACAAACCCCTCCGGGCTGGTGCTGGGAGCTGTGGTGCTGGGTGGGAGGGCGTGGGGGGGAGGGAGTGAGGTCCTCGTTGGACCAGTTCTGTGATGTGATTGAGGGCAGTGCTGCTGGCTGTGTTGCCTAGAATGTGGTTCTTCACTCCTCCTCGCAGTTCTTTAAGCTCCTCGCCTTTGATGAATTCTTTTTTCTATTTAAAAAAGCCGAAGTCAGCACCTGCACTGGGAACTGTGGGCTCCGAACAACCTCCCCCTCCATTCTGTTTGTTTGTGATTCTGCCTTGTCCGCACATCCTTGACTCTCATAACAACTCTTCCGGAGGCCTTCCTGGGTTTCTCAGACAGTTAGAGGCCCAAGCCTCTGGGCTCCTGGGTGTGTACAAGGGGTGCACCCACTAAAAATGTTTGGATCCTCTGTCGTCCACTAGGTGGTGGGGAGGGCAGGAGGAAGAGGAGGGTGAGAGAGTAGAGCTAAGTGGTTACAGCTTGAACTCCGGAGTTCACCTGCTGGCTCAGTCACATGCGTACTGTGTAGTTTGGGGCAAGTTACTTAAAGTTCCTGAGCCTCAGTTTCCTCTTCTGGAAAATGGGGTTAAAAATAGGAACTATCTCATAGGATTGCTATGAGCTTTTGTTTGTTTTTTTTATTTTATTTTTATTTTTATTTTTTTTTAATAGTAAAGGTAGAAAGTTATTGGAAAACAAGTACAGACTCCATGTGGGAAGGGGAAAGAGTCCCACTGAGTCGCTCTCCCCTATGGTTTATAATGGCTTATAATGGTTTATAACGGTTTATAAAGGCTGCAGATCTTTGTGCCTTGATATCCCCACTGATTGGTCACTGTTCCCTTAGGTTGGTCACTATGGCAACTCCTAAGCTTAAGCCTCACTGAAGTACGTGAAGTCTCCTCCTTCTTCTCCCTATACCTCTCCTATTCCCTTAGGGCTTTCTTCCTCCTTCTTTATTTTGTAACTATAGACCTTTTTCTGACTCCTGGCTCCCTTATCTTATGGAAATGTAACTTCTGGCCCTTCCAATTCCCTTGTCTTATGGAAATGTACCCTTTTGCAGCTCTGTAGCCCTGTGCTGTTTTCATGGATCCTTTAATTTAAAAAATTTTTTTAAAACTACCTATTTTACCCCTAAAAACTCCTTTCAGTCCCCCCTCCAACTAGGAAACCCCATTGTTGTGAGGTTTAATACAGCACAAGTGTAGTGAGACGGAGGCGTGCCTGGCACTTAGAAAATGCCCAGTACATATGAGCTGTGGTCCTTTGGAGGCAGCGGGCGGGAGAGGGAGTTCTGCCCAGCGCGGCCACCAGCATCCTGCGGTCATGGCAAGGCTGAAAGGAATAGACTCCTACTTTGAACCCGTGGAAGCACAGGAGACGAGGGCCTTTCCTAGAACCCAAAGCTGGGGAATACAAACTCTTAGCTACCAGATACTGCTGTTCTCCCACCTGGAAGATGTCTCAGGAGTGGGTTGCTGAGGTAGGTTCCTGGCTCTGCAGTCATCAGAAAGCCAGCATCTTTCTATCCTTCAGTTCTGCCATGCTTAGCCTGCTGATTATTTTATTTTATTTTTTGTCCTTAGGCTTGTCACTTTGTGGTTACAGCCATTTTGCAACCACTATGGGAAGCAGGAAGCACCAGACTGCTCCGCCTGCACCCATTTCTTTTCTTTTCTTCTCTTTTTAAAAAATATTTCTATTGATTTTTTACAGAGAGGAAGGGAGAGGGATAGAGAGTTAGAAACATCGATGGGATAGAAACATCAATCAGCTGCCTCCTGCACACCCCCTACTGGGGAAGTGCCTGCAATCAAGGTACTTGCTCTTAACGGGAATCCAACCTGGGACCCTTCAGTCCGCAAGCTGATGCTCTATCCACTGAGCCAAACCAGCCGGGGCCTGCACCCATTTATTTTCACCAAGCAGTTCCTTAGCGAGCTCTCTTTACATGTGATTGGTCAGCACTCTATATGCTGCCTTTACCATTTTCAACTTCTATTATTGGGAAGAGACTTCCCTGGGCAGGAAGAGAGGGGAGGGAGTAGCGGTTGCCTAAGCAACCGGCTGCGGCTGCCATGGCGCGATGTAAAGTGTGGGTCATGTCTAGACAATGCCATTAATTGTCTGGCTACTATAAAGCAACGCCTGGTGCCGTTACCGCTGATAGAAATCCAGAAAGCATCCGTGTGCAAACGCGTCCAACAGGCTGCGTGTAAGTCCATTGCTTTCGAGGCCCGGGGAGACGTTATATATAAGCTGCCACGGTGTATGTGTCTGTGTAAACTCGAATTTCACAAAGACCCGGTGATGTGCTGGCGCGGCGTCTGGCTCTCCTGGGCTCTTTTCAGCTCTTCAAAAACCTGTCCAGAGATGTTTCCACTTTGACTTTGTTCTTTTCATGGTAAGAAGACACTTCTTTAAACAGCGCGTGGGCCAACGCTAATGACGGAGGCGCTGGCCAGGACCGGAATGGATGTGCGTGACGGCCCCACGCCATCTGCGGGGAGCGGGCAGAGCTGGCCTACTTTCCTTTCGTGCGTGGCTTTGTTCCTATCTGTGCAATGTTTGTACGGAGCGGACTCTCAGGGGAGATGTGAAATGGCTTTTGAAATATGGGTGGCTCTCATAATTTGTGTTCTTTCTTTCCCTTTGACAATAAAAGCGTTTCTTTTGTCCAGTGCTCACGATGGTAGACAGAAGCCCAAAGAAAAAGAGAGGAGGGTCCCATATGCAATGGCCCCTTTCCCAACACACGGGGCGAAGTCATGGGCACAATCATTCACAGGCGCCACTGACATTCTGCAAAACTGGGGCGCTCATCCATGTCCATGTGCGGGGGGGCAGGGGGGGTGCGGCAGCAGGCTCTGGGGGAGGGCCCAGGCTTCAGAGCTGACTGACTGGGGTTCCATGTCCATCGCTGCTACCTCTTTGGCTGGGAGACCAAGGGCAAGCTCTCCCTCCTCCCGAGCCTCAGTCTTCCCAATTTGGGCACACAGTCCAGCTCTCTCTCTCTCTCTTAGCATCTTGGTACAGGCCACAGGAACTGGGTGGCCCAGGTGACTTTCAAAGGTCCTTCCCTTCAGGTGAGAATTTGGGGACTGGAGTCCATCCCTAACATTATCATTGTCTCCCCTTCCTCCTCTGCCTTCTTTTCCTCCATCTTCATCACCACCATCACCATCTCTTAGGCACTGAAGCAGGCCTGAGGTGACAAGGCACATGTGAGGGGTCCACCAGTCCCCAAAGCCACTGTGAGCTCCACGGGAGGAGTTGTGACTGTTACACTGGCTGCCCTGGCGGAGGTCAGAAAGGCAATGAGCCTAGCACAATTTCAGCTTATCTTTCCTGAAAACACTCTGCATGGCTAATGTCACTCTCTTAGTACAAGCCCAGATTTTGGATATATAACTTTGGCTTGGCGATCACCTTTAAAAAAATTTTTTTTTAATTGAGTTCAGAGAGTAAGGGGGGGGGGGAGGAGAGAGAGAGAGAGAGAGAGAGAGAGAGAGAGAGAGAGAGACATCAATGATGAGAGGAGCACTGATTGACTGCCTTGGAGATTACTTTTTTCTGATGTAACAGTTAGTTGCCTCCTGGAAGAGGAGGCTCATTGAAGACTCCCCTTGGTGGGAACTGGAATTGCAGCTCAGGCAGGAGCAAGGCAGCCCTGGGGATACGAGGCTCTCGTGTCTCTCCTCTTGTGGCAGCGCTGGCCTAGTTTCATTCACTTCTCAGGAGTTCTGCTGCTTCCCATCTGCATAGCAGGTGCCCCTTAAGGCCCTGACTTCAGCACATGACATGCTCACGGCTCCAGTGCTCCCTGGGAAGTCTGGAAGGAGGACTAGGATGGGCCAGCTCAGGGTTTCACGATGCCCTCAGTGTGAATTCTCAGGGCTGATTCTATCCCAGGTCTTGACAGCCCTGCCTGGGGTCGTGTGAAGGTCTGCTGTTCACGTGGTATCCAGGCAGTTGTGGAGTCATATGACCTGCTGGGGGCTCCCCATCAGGAGTGGCTGTGAGTGGGCAGGGCCGAGGGGGTGGCTCCCTGAGAAAGGCTCTTTTGGAATCCATCCTGAACGAGCACTGGGTCCTGGTAAGGGGTGTTTCATGTTAGGGTTCAGACTATTAAGTCAGTTCTGCTAGAGCCTATGGCCTAGGACTGTGGTCAGCAAACTGCAGCTGGCGAGCCACATGTGGCTCTTTGGCCCCTTGAGTGTGGCTCTTCCACAAAATACCACGGCCTGGGTGAGTCTATTTTGAAGTGGCGTTAGAAGAAGTTTAAGTTTAAAAATTTGGCTCTCCAAAGAAATTTCAATGGTTGTCCTGTTGAGATTTGGCTCTGTGGACTAATGAGTTTGCCGACCACTGGCCTAGGAGAAAACAAGACAAGAAAACGCTCCAATGTGTGACTAACACAGTCTGTGATAAAAGGTGGGGTGTTGTCCCAGAGAGCAGTGGGAAGGCCCCGTTGTGGAGTCAAGGAAGGCCCCTCGGGGGAGAAGGCATTTGAGCTAACACTTGAGCAATCGAAGGAGGCAGATGAATCAAGGGCCGGAGAAAGGACATTCCTGCGGGCATAACAGCATATCCGAAGGCTCCAAAAGGGAAATCAGACAATGTACTCAAGGAACTAAAAATAACCTGTGACTAGAACATTCAGGGTGATGGGGTACTCGTTTTACGATGTGTCAGAGACGTCAGATTCTTATGGGTCCTGGTGCGATGTTTACGGCTTATCGGAGGACCAATGAGAAGTCATCTGGTTTTTTGTTTTGTTTTAGGCAGGACAAGCGCACGATCCCTCTAATGCTTTCCAAGTCAACGACCTTGGGAAAGTCCTGTTCTGTCCCCGAGCTTTTGTTCTTCCCTCGGCACAGCGTGGATGAGACTCGAGCCAATTCTTGAAGGCTCCCCGAAAAGACGAAATGAGAAAATGTGCTCAATGAGATAAACACATTTAAAAAATGGCCGAGCCTTGGCAGACCTCTGCAGAGCGATTCCTCTCTCCTCTCTCTTTTCAGAAGAAACTGCGCGTTGTCACCCCCTCGCCAGCTCCCTTCTCCCTTGACCAACCTCCACACGTTTTGATCTCACGGTTTTCGCTTTCCTACTTGCTTGGCCACCGCCCAGGTTTGGCCACTGTCTGCTCCCTCCTCGCGCTCTTGCTGAGAACCTCGCACTTTTTACCACGCGGGGTGATTGCATTTCAGACATCTTTTCCATTGTTAATCATTCCCAACCCGGTTTCCATTATTTCATCCCTCTCAGGGCCAAGCTCCGTTCCCCCGTTTAGCATTTATTTAAATTGTCTTATGTTGGCTTTCTCTGGGTTTTATCTGCACAATCCCACTGTATACGGATCTTAGCTGAATGCAGGAGGTGGTGGTTTTATAATGAACCGGGTTTGGGGGGGGTATAGAGGGGGGAAACGTTACGACATCTGTAAGGGTGTGTTGGAGAGAACCTTGGAGTCAGAGGGAACAGGCCTGAACTCTGCATTCCCCTTCACGGGCCCGGTGGCCCTGGGTACCTGACATCTCCCTTCGGAGCCCCAGCTTCCTCACCCATTCACTGCGCTGTGGAATGGGGTTGCAGTGCCTAGCACACAGTAGGTGTTCAGCAATACTAGCTCATGTCTCTGCCTCCCAGGCTACCCGGGCCTCATTCTTTGACCTTTACAGTGATGTCTGTGGCTTAGTCCTCCTCAGAAGCTTCTTTCCATTTCCCACGGACTGTGGTCTTTGGGGGTGAGGGAGAGACTTGGGTTCCAATCCCAGGTCTACGGCTTCCCCAACCCTGTCACTTCAACGCTTGGAGACTCACTTTCCTCGTGTGCTCGTGGAATCTATGAAGATTCAGTCTCTGAAGTTGCCATAGGTACCAATGGAAGCACGTTCTGGAAACACAGTGTCCACCCTGGTCAATCAGTGCGAGCTGCTGCTGCACATTATGGGAATACTAGACTCTAAGCTCCTTGAGAGCAAGGACTGGGCTTCCTCCCCCCTTCCCCTCCAATATATTTTAGTGATTTTTTACTGAGAGGAAGAGAGAGAGTTAGAAACATCAATGGGAGAGAAACATCAACCAGCTGCCTCCTACACACCTCCTACTGGGGATGTGCCTGCAACCAAGGTATATGCCCTTGACCGGAATGGAACCTGGGACCCTTCAGTCCACAGGCCAATGCTCTATCCACTGAGCCAAACCCGTTAGAGCAGGACTGCGCTTTTCTCATCCTTGTTCGCCCTTGGCATTGCAGAGCTCCCACCCTGCACACAGTGGGTCCAGCACATAGCGGGCCCTCCGCCGGCTTGAGTTCCTTTGGTCTTCCAAGGAACAAAAAATAGAGCTGCTTGGCGGCCAGCTTGGCCAGAACACATGTACCCCCGTAAAATCCTACCTGTTTACACAAATGCCACTTTCTGAGAGCCTGGAGACAGGGCGGGATCTGAAAAGGCCCCTGGACGTAATGGAGCCATCAAACGCCGGCCGCAGGCCCTGGGGGCGGGCGGGGGACGTGAGCCTGCAGGAGGCTCCTCGGAAGGGAAGGGCCTCGCCGTGTAAGAGCTGCTTGTCTCCTGTGCGTGTTCTCTTCTTTTTTTCCTGAGAACCGTTTAAGAATTTCACTGGGAGACAAAAGACACATTTTGCCAAATTCCAAGGCCTTGTAACCACAAGGCCTGGTCCTTGTGACCGAGTGGAGACCAGACCGTAACCTCCTGGCACCGGCCGCCGCTCGCTCACGGCTGGCGGAGGACCGCTCCGGGCTGCTCGGCGAACGGGGTTAGAGCATCGTACGAGAGGGCTCGGCCGGCTCGCGGACATCAAATGGCTCCTACAAAACCAACGTTGTAATTAGTTAAGTATAAATGAATCAGAACCATATGGCTTGAAAGCTAAAGGAAAAGGAGCTGGAGGGGAAAGGGAACTGGAGGGGAAAAAAACATCCTTTGGGATTTAATCAAACAAAAAACACGCTGGGAAAATTGTGGATGGTCACCCAGCCCAGACCCCAACCGGTCCCTCCAGTTCCCTCCAGTCTTCCCTTGTCTTCCTGGTTCTCCCACAAGGCAGGCCCCCCCTCTTGATGCCAGGTGTCCCGGGACAGGGACGGGTATGCGTGAGGCAATGGAGTGGGCATCAGGCTGGAGCGGGCTCTGGGCATTTGGGCAGCACGTGGCAGAGTGGGGGCAGCTTCCTAGGGAGGTGGCGCCGAGCCAGCCTGGAAGGCAGGGGAGGACAGGGGGCGGGGGGGGCGGGACAGTGTGGAGGAGGCAGCAGCCTGTGCGCATGCACGCAGGTGGCCCAGGCATTGGACTGTTCACGGCGTTCCCAGTCGCTGGGAAGGGCTGGTTCTCAGCGCGGGGGTCGCTGCCTTCCAGTGGTCGGCAAACTCATTCGTCAACAGAGCGAAATACCAACAGCACAACGACTGACATTTCTTCGGAGAGCCACATTTTTTAAACGTAAGCTATATAGGTAGGTACGTTGTTATGAACTTAATTAGGGTACTTCTAAGCTGAAAACTCAAGGGGCCAAAGAGCCGCACGTGGCTCGGGAAGCCGCCGTTTGCCGACCAGGGTCCTTGGCTCTTAGGATGTATGCTTTTTAAGAGAAGGGCTCTCACTGCCCTGTTCACTGCCCATGGGCCCCCAGCAGCAGGCGGAGCAGCAGATGTGGACGGTGCCCCATAGCATGGATGAAGGGCGAGCCGCTGACAGGACAGCTGGGGGCAGGCGGCCTGAGGGACAGGAGAGGCAGAAAGGCCGGTGTCACGGCAGGCGCCGGGGTCCCAGGAGACTCGGAAGATTGTGCTACGAGGCTCCTGAAGGTCATGGAAAGTCAATCAGGGGTTTCAAGCAAGGACGTGACCAAGTGCACACGGTGTGCCATCGGACGCCAACAGTGAGGCCAGGAAACCTGGGAATCCGGGGACGATGAGAGGCAGGCAAACACACCACAAATCCGTGTGTTTGCCATGTTCTGTGTGAGGGCGTGTACAGCGGGCTCCGTGTGGGATGGGCGCGCGGCACAGGCCGAGGAGCTGACCGGTGATGAATGCTCGGCCTCCGCAGGGCTGCCCCCGGGCCATTATTTTCTCATCTGGAAGCCGGATCGTGTGGCTGCCGGGCGGGCGGCAGGTCGTCCTCCAGGGGAATGGGAGGGAGATGTGCTTGTCTGCTCTGTCTGGGGCGTTTGCACTGAGCCAGTTTCCTTTCCGGAGGGTGGCGGCCCTTGGTGGCTCTCAGGGCTCCTCTGACATTTCCGCCGTCCCGAGCGGGAGGGAGGAAAAGCTCCGGGCTGCGAAGTAGGTGAATTGCTCAACGGCGCTGGACCAGCTCCGAGGACGGGGTTCCGCGGGAGGCGGGGAGCGCCAGGTGCCCAGGCCTCCTTGTGTGAGAGAGGATTGCCTACCCCCGGCTCTCAGGGCGGTGGATAACAGTGTGTTCCTCACCCCAGGAACCCGGGAGAGCCAGGCTCAGCCCCCTGAGCAGGTGTCGGGGCCCTTTCTGAAGAGCTGGCGCGCTCACCTGCTGCTCCTCAGCCGTGGGGCCCAGCCTGGGGAGCAGCCTGGCCGCCCCTCTGTGCCCGGCTCTGCAGTGCCCAGAGCTTACTGGTCCTGTGCTTGCCCTGTGCCCGCTCTGGCTCTGGCTGTGTCCTCGGTGGGCCCTGCTGTTGGGCCCCCAGCTCAGAGCAGCCGCTCAGACAGGGCACACGGGCTGGTCAGCAGAGGCATGGGAGCTGCAGACACCCACCTTCCCCTGCCCCTCCTGCCACCCAGCTCCACTCGGGTGCCCTCTGGAAGCACCCTCCTCTCTCCCGGACTCACAGGGCAGTCTCCGCAGGGAGCGTTTGTGGGCCCGGGCTCGCCAGCAGCCAGCCTGCCCCCTAACGGCACTTTGACTCCCCATGGGGACCCGCTCTCCTGTCGCCATGCGGAGGCGGGAGGGGTGTCCCCTGCCTCCTGCACGGAGGTGCCCACAGCCCGTTCTCTCTCTCTCTGCTCAGGTCAGGCTCAGCCTAGGATGTGGAGGGGGCGGGATCCATGGGGACTGAGGATTTCCTTATGTTTGTGCCTTTCCTGGTGTCAGCTGGGGGGTGTTTGAAAGGCGTTTGAGCTGTGCATGGAGAATCCGTTTTTTAAATTTAAAAAAAAAAAAATTTGTTGATTTTTTTACAGGGAGGAAGAGAGAGGGATAGAGAGTTAGAAACATCAATGAGAGAGAAACACTGATCAGCTGCCTCCCGCACACCTCCCAGTGGGGATGTGCCCCCAACCAAGGTACATGCCTTTGACTGGAATCAAACCCGGGACCCTTCAGTCTGCAGGCTGACGCTCTATCCACTGAGCCAAACCGGTTTTGGCTGAAGAATCCTTTTATTCTCATGCAGCTTCCTGGGAGGGATTTCGGGATTCCTCGGATCTGAGAATTGGGGGATTTCAGGCCTGGAGAGACCACATCCCTTCCCTCCGTTCCCAGTGGCTCCTTTCTTGGCGACGGGGGAAAGACATTGGGTGAACCTGTGGTTGAGCCTGCAGTGGGCGGCGCGTTCTCCAGGGGAGGGCAGCCAGGGCGCCCTCTGGGACCGGACCCTGGGAGGGTGACTGGGGCCGGGAGGAGGCTGCCGGCGCCCCAGGCCAGCGGTGGGGGGCTGGCCTCCCTTCCCCGTGACCTTGCGAAGGCCCCGCCGCTCACCCCTCGGCGATGCCTTGGGTTCTGGCCGTTCCCCAGGCTGCGGCGCTGCCCGGGCCAGTTCCACGAGCCCCCGACGGCCTTCCAAGACATTCCATGTGATTGCCACACGACCTGCAACCGGGAACCCTGCCGAACACGCAGCTGCTTATTACACGCGGGGCGCGAGCCAGGCGCTCTGCATGTGACGCCTTGTCAGATTCCCAAACCCCCACCTGAGGGGGGGCGCGAGGGAGCCCGCCTCCCCCACGCGGACACGCGGCCGTGGGGAGCCGGGCCCAGTGCCGCGTGGAGGGCGGAGGGCGGCGATGGACTCAAACCCAGGCCTTTCGGGATCCGAATTCCAGGCTTATTACGTCTCTTTTCACCCGCCCCGGCTCCCGGGGCCTCTGGGGGGGCGGGCTGGCCCCGATTCCCAACACGCAGCCTCCATTGCAGGCCCGAGACTGAGGCAGAAATACTTTCAGAATCTAATTTGTTCGCATCCATGAACACCTGCCAGGAAGGAATGTGAGGCGGCCGGTCTAAACATGGAAAAGCTGAGTTCACTTACCCCAGAGGGGCACCTGCAGGGGAAGGGGGAATGGGTTTAACCCTCAGTGGAGTCCGCCACGGAGGCCACCGCCCCTCCTCACCCCTCAGCTGTCAGAGGGCCGAGGGAGGGCGCCGGAGGTCAGGCTCAGCATAGGATGCGGAGGGGGAGGGATCCACGGGGCCTGAGGATTTCTTTATGTTTGTGCCATTCCTAGGGTCAGTTGGGGGGCGTTTGAGCTGTGTATGGAGCTGTGTATGGAGAATCTTTTTTTTAAAGGTATTTTTTTAGTTGATTTTTTTACAGAGAGGAAGAGAGGGATAGAGAGTTAGAAACATCGATGAGAGAGAATCATCGATCAGCTGCCTCTTGCACACCCCCTACTGGGGATGTGCCCGCAACCAAGGTACATGCCCTTGACCGGAATCGAACCCGGGGCCTTTCAGTCCGCAGACCGATGCTCTGTCCACTGAGCCAAACTGGTTTCAGCTGGAGAATTCTTTTCATCCCATGCAGCTTCCTGGGAGGGAGTTCGGGATTCCTCGGATCTGAGAATTGGGGGATTTCAGGCCTGAAGAGACCACATCCCTTCCCTCCGTTCCCAGTGGCTCCTGAGGACTCCACTTTCTTAGCAACGGGGAAAGACATTGGGTGAATCGGTCGTGGAGCCTGCAGGGGAAAAAGAACTGACACCCCATCTTCTCTGTCCGTGGAAGGGTAGAGATCCCGACTCAGACTGGACACACATGGTCAGCACTGGGAATCAGAGTCGATTTCGTTGCTGAGCTTCCTGGACCACGCTGCCATCACAGGTGGGTGTGGGCGCATTTCAGCCCAAACCTCAGGCTTCTCGGGCACCATGATGCTTGGTTAGGGTTTGAGCGAGCGCCTTGGCGGTGTACACCGGGAACAGGCCCGGAGGGACAGGAGCCGGGACTGTGCACGGGCTCAGTGTTTATAGGATGTGCCAGGGCAGGGTCAAACGATGCCCATCCCGAACCCAGGGACCGCATCGTGGAGGGGGGTGTAAAACCTAGAACTACTATCCTGAGGTTTCTGGGCACATGACCAAGCCCTGGGCAGTGTCTGGGCCTACATAGGAGCGTGTGTGGAATTACATTGTTTTTTCTTTTTCTTTTTCTTTTTTTAAATGGGATTGTCAGCATTGAGGTCTAGCTACTACACCGTTGTGAAGGGTGTCGATAAGGAACGGAAACCCATGTGAAGTAGTTTATGAAGTCGTTCTCTGTGTTGCTTAGGATTATCGGCATAAACAATGATGTCATCTCCAAGCAGGGTTTATTTTGCTTATTTCCTTCCCATTGTTGTGTCTTTTATTGCTTTTTCTTATCAATTGCCCTGATAAAGACTTACCATTATAGGTTGACTATACATGCTGAGAGCAGAGTGTGGAGAGAGCCTGGGAAGGCACATGGCATTCTTCCTTAATAATAGTCAGCTGAACCCAAGGCAACAGGCAAAGCCTTTTACACATCTTACCAAAAAGGCAGACGTGTTCTCAGCATTGACTCTTTAAAAAAAAAAAAAAAAAAAAAAAAAAAAAAAATATATATATATATATATATATATATATATATATATATAAAATTGATTTTTTACAGAGAGGAAGAGAGAGGGATAGAGAGTTAGAAACATCGATGAGAGAGAATCATTAATCAGCTGCCTCTTGCACACCCCCTACTGGGGATGTGCCCGCAACCAAGGTACATGCCCTTGACCAGAATCAAACCTGGGTCCCTTCAGTCCACAGGCCGATGCTCTATCCACTGAGCCAAACCGGTTTTGGCTCATTGACTCTTACCTGTGCCCCGTCTGGGAGTGGGTTTTGATATGTAAATCCAGTCAACATGGGGAATGAGGGTATGAATAGGACCCGGCCCACCCAAGCTTCTTTATCTTGACTTTTGGTGAAACTTCCTGGTATTTGGGGTATAAAATTAACACACTGCATTGGCTCTGGGTCACTGTCTCTCCATCAGAAGAGGGCAGCGGTCCACCGGGCCCAGCTTTTCCCTTCTCTCTCTGTGTCTTGTCTCTTTTATTTCTCAGTCCCCAGCCCCTCTACCCGAAGAACTGGGTCATCTCTCTTTCCGTGCTGGACTCGGAAAAGAGAGACCCCCTGTAGCAGAGACAAGGTCTTGTCCCTGACCTTTAGGACAAAGGGCTTAGTGCTTCACCGATAAGTTTAATGTTACCTGTGAATTTTTCATAGATGGCCTTCAGCAGAGTAGGGAGATTCTTCTCTATTCTTAGTTTGCTAAGAGTTTTTCAATGAATGGGTGTTCAGTTTTGCAGAAACTTTTTTCTTTATCAATTATATACTTTAGAATATTTGAATGGAATGGTTAATTACACTTGTTGATTTTGAGATGTTAAACCAACCTTGCATTCCTGGGATAGACTTTGGCTAGTTATTATGCAGAATCCTCTTCATGTATCGTTGGATTCAATTTGCTAGCATTTTAATAAGAATTTTCACATCAATGTTCATGAGATACATTGGTGCATAATATTCTTTTCTTGTAATATCTTTGTCAGATTTTGGTGTGAGGGCTATGCTGGCTTTATAAAAGATGAGATTTGTACAAGACCAATATTACTTTTTCTTAAATAATTGTTAACATTTGCTGGCGAAACTATTTCCGCTTCAGGTCTTCCTTTTGGGAAGGTGTTAGTCTAGCATCTAATGTAATTATTGACATGGTTGTATTTTTTTTGTGTGTGTGTTCTTTGCAACTTTTTTGTTGTTTGTTTGTTTTTTGTTTTGTTTTGTTGTTGTTGTAGTTCCTCTATATTCCTCTCCTGTATGACTTGGATTATTCAAATACTTTTTATATATTGAGATTTTAATCATATCTCTTTGTATTTTATAAAGATTGCTCTAGAGATTACAATATGAGTTCTTATTTCATCAGAGATTGCTTAGGATTAATATTGTACAACTCCACATCAAATATATTATTGCAAGATTATAGTTCAGAGTTGCTTCACTTCTCAGAGTCCAGCATCACCGCCACCAATTTTTCCTCGGGTTGCTGAGGGATGAGATGAGCCTCTCTAGGTAACCACTTGGCGCATAGTAGGCACTTACAGGAGGCTCCTTTTCTAGCTTAACTAGGTGGAGGGGAAATGTGCTTGGAGTTAGCAACAAGACAGGATAATTCCTCATGTTTGTTTTGGAAAACAAATCCTAAACTCACAGCTGGGACAGAGCCTGACATCATCAGTCATCAGGCCCTTTAAGAATCACACTCCTAACTGGGAAAAAATAAATAAGTAAATAAATAAATAAATCAGAATTTGTGAATAATCGCGGTGCTTTTCAGAGCCTTTCCCCGAGAATTCCGTTGGCTCCGCACCCACCCGGGGGCCAGGCGCACCAGGCAACCGGGACAATAAATCTCTCGCCGAGGATGGCATCTCCCGCGCGCAGGCCGGAGCGGGGCTCATCTGGGCTGTAAACCCGTGCGGCGCGGAGTCACCTGGCGCGGTTTATGTGCAGCAGCTGGGGCCCAGGCTGCCTAATTAGGACCAGAGAGTGGCCGCAGAGGGACGGCGCGTATTCGAGGTGCCCTCCTCCAGTGTCTGTTTCTAATAACGGCAGCAAGTAGCAGAGGCGGCAGGGTGAGTGTAGTGACATCATCCCCCCAGCTGTTTTACACATCTGTAACATGGCTCATTAGGACTCTCTTAACACCTCATCCTTCCCCGCTGCACGCAGCTCCGGGCGTGTGGGAAGGGGTGCGCGCTCCCACGTGAGGGGCCCCAGAGATCGGGGCCGGCGTTTGGGGGGGAGGGTCAAAGATCAGCTGTGGGCGCTCCACCCGTGCCCGGGGCTCTCCTTCGCTCGCGAACACGTGTAGCCCTTCAGAGCGCTCGTGGCTTCGGCGAGGCTGGCACCGCTGCGTGATTCCCGTATCGAGGAGAACATCTGCAGCAGCTGCAGAAGTGTTTTCGCGTATTTTGAGCATTCTCAGCTTTTCCTAGCCATGAATAACAACAATCGAATAAATCATCTCCCCCCTGGTTCGCAGAGCGCGGCTGCTTTTCCAACCAGAACAAAAAAACGGCGTGTCCTGCGCCGCAGATATCATGCATAACAAGTTCCACTGTGGGCGCGCTCCGGAGATTTAGACATTCAAAGTTGTACTCGGTCAGACGGATGAGAAAAGCTTCCCAGATTTCACGGGGGAGCTTACATTACTAACGTAGAAAATAAAAGTGTTATGGCTATTACTAAGCATCGTGCATGTTCTAAAATAAAAGATACATGATGTTGACAAAGTAAGAAGGTTTTACCCGTAGACACGTTCATGGAATGCAGCAGAGACTCTAGGTTTAGAGCCCTTGGTTTGAGATCTACACTCCACTGAGGGAAGGGAGGGGGGCATTGTACCCCTTTAAATGTCCTCGATTTTAAATGGGGATGATAGACATGCCTCCGATTTTCCGAGAGGATTAAAAAGCAAAGCATGGACATTGCTTAGCATTGTAGCGATCACAAGGCAAAGGCTTGACTCTATTAGCCATTATTATTGTGATTCTTGCTGTCATTCTTTCTCCTGCAGTCCTGGCATTATGAAAATGCAAAGTAGGGATGGACAGATTCACATCTTATCAACTCTAACGTGCCTCGTGTGGCATGTTTCACACGAACAGAAAATGACACTGATTGCAAGATGGTGAACGTATCGCCTCTGAGAAAGAGAAAAGGCTGCCACCAGACTGTAGCACGTGGCTTTCAGGTTAGGATGGAGCAGGCTGTGCTGCAGTAACGGGCAATCACAGGACAGTTCCTTGTAGCTTATGTTACTCGTCACGTGCAGAGCGGCGTAGGGCTCTGCTCGCTGTGGTCATTTGGGGGCGGTAATTATTGGCTCTCATAAGAAGTCCCACAGGCCAGGTGGCGTCAGCAACAGAATTTATTGTCTCATGGTTATGGAGCCTAGAAGTCCAAGGTCAAGGGTCAGCAGGGTTGGTTTCTACTCAGGCCCCTCTTCTTGCCTTGTAGATGGCTCTGTTCCCTGTCTCCACGCAGCCTTCTGTCGGTGCATGTCTGTGGCCTAATCTCCTCCTCATTAGGACATGGGGCTTGTTGGACTATGGCACACCTTGGTGACCTTATTTTAACTTACATTCCTCTTGAAAGACCCTCTTTCCAAATGTGGCCCCATTCTGAGGTACTGGGGTTGGGAAACGCCATTGACTGAGCAGCACGATGCTACTTGTTCCCAGAGCAGAGAGGACGGACGCGCCCTTTGCAAGCTTAGTTCTTGCAAACTACACAGTGCAATTGCAGAGATGATAACGTCAAGAAAGTATCTAAAAAAAAAAAAAAAAAAAAAAAAAAAATCTTAGAACCAGTAAGACAAAAGCTCTGAGAGGCTGTAATGACTGCATGGCTAGGGTGATGGATAGTCAAGCCACCCTCTCCGGGCCTCAGTTTTCTTCTTCTTCTTTTCTTTTTAAAAAATATATTTGTATTGACTTCAGAGAGGAAGAGAGAGATAGAAACATCAATGACGAGAGAGAATCATGGATCGGCGGCCTCCTGCACGCCCCACATTGGGGATGGAGCCCTGCCACTCAGGCATGTGCCCTGACCTGAGTTCGAACCATGGCCTCCTGGTTCATAGGTCAACGCTCAACCACTGAGCCACACTGGCCCGAAGGCCTCAGCTTTCCCATCTGGAAATGGATTAGCTAGTTCTCTGACCATCCATACATGTACATTAAAAGCACAAGAACGAAATTCTGGAAGGAAGCGGCCATCTCTGAAAACAATCTGACTTTGTCGAAGGAGGCCTCTTTTTTCTTTTCTTTTTTTTTCTTTTTTCCCACCCCTGAGGCCTCTTTTTTCCCCAAGCAGGTCCATGGCCTCAGAAAGCATGTGTTGTAAGCATGCCATTTTCTCCTCCTCATCCGTGTCGGCGTCTTCTGTGGCTCTCGAGGTGTGTGGTCAGGGGAAGGGACGGGAACTGAAGCTGGATGGGTGTCACGTTCCTCTTGCCACCATCAGGCGTGCTCTCCTGGCAGACCCTGAGACAGTGAAAAGCAAGGAGATTCTCTTTGTCCGGAGGCCACCGGCACAGCCTGGGGGAGGGGGGGGTAGCTCTCTCTCCCCCGGGGCCCAGAGCAGAGCAGATAGAAGGTTCAAAGCTGCAGCAGCCGTTTGCTGCACAGGAATGCGGAGAATGA